>CM032231.1:39320000-39360000 GCA_019009955.1 Riptortus pedestris
GGTTCGAACGGGAGTGGGAGTTATAAAGGAGGCCTGAAGTAAAAAAATTCACGATATTTCATTTTCTATTTGTTTTTCGGCAAAGGTGAACATAACAAAAGTTGTTTACTTTGTTATTTAGAGCAACTTTTGTTTCATTCATTATGTCGTAAAATGAAGTAAATACGGGATATAAGCTAAATCTATAGCGGGAGTCGACGATTTTATTAGTACTTATTTAAGCGTTTTTAATATAGGCATATTATGACAAATGATGTTATGTTTTAGCCTTATCTATTTCGATTATTTAGTACTAAGTATGATTCGGATTAGTGAGATTATAAATCCTCCTCCCCCTTCGCCTCATTTATTTATTTTCTCTAGAAAATAACTTTGTTATTTATTTCCAATAGAAATTTAAACTACAAGAGCATTTCCAATAATTAATTTGTATAATGTATTATTTAAAAAAAAAATCGTGCTGAATTTTCTCAAGGAGTGATAGGGGAAGTACTAGGGAATCAAACTCTGATTTTGGTTATATACTATCTTATTTCGGAGTTTGATTTTGGTTATATACTATCTTATTTTACCCAATTAGCCTAAGTTGCAAAAAGTGGACGTTAATAAATAATAATATCTTATTTTATATCTTCATGTTATTGAAACAAATATGTACTATCATAACAATTAAACGTTAATGTCATTATGACAAAAGACAAAATGCTCTTAAACTCGATATGATTGTTTAAAGTATTACTTAGGTTGCTATTATAGGATGGCTACGATCTCTTCCCCTCGACTAGCTTTTTGAATATTATTGAAATTATTTTTAGGGTAACACTATTATTTAATTCCATCAGGTAGATAAATTATTACAATAATATTTTGAATTAATAATTTAAGGAGGAGAGTGTGGATAGCTCTAATGCGAGAGCGGAAATAGACGGAGGCTAATAGAGTTAATTGAGTTTACTAATTTCCTGTGAAATGCTGGGCATTACGGGAAGTGATTACCACTGAGATCTACTATTATGAATATAAACTTACGTGCTAAACTATGCTTAAACTATATGTGCTCGGATTGGTTTTTGACAGGAAATAATTTTCATTATAGACGATATTTAATTGTAATAAATACTATCCATGATTATGGTTTGAAGTATTCAAAAAGGTGAGTTAAAAAGTGGCAAGGGATAGATTAGGAACATATTTTTATTTATTATAATAAAAAAATTTCTCATTTATAAGTCGCCTGCCTGACCCTCACAGCAAAACAATGCGCGCCGACGGGAAGTGTAGTTGTAAACATTGAAGCCTTGCCCAAAAAAATACTATCATCATTCAGCCTTAAATGATTTCCCGAGCGAAGCCGGGTACCTTAGCTAGTATATATATATATATATATATCTTAAAATGGTTCCTATCCTATATAAAGAATGTCAAAGGTAAATCAATGATCCATGATTTGCTTATCTGTATTTTTATTCATTTTTCAATAAATTGTGAGCTGTTATAATTATGGTGTTAGTTGATTTAAAATTAGTAATTTTATTAAATTCATAAGTTATCCTTCTAGCTCGTTAGTCCGTAGATGATCCTACATTGGGCACACAAGCGGCCGCTCCTCTTTATGTACCTTTATTACACAATATAATTTGGGAGAAAGAGGATTTTAATTAATTAGGTTGCTACACTCCTCTGGTTTTATTAATATAACATGGTGTGTGTGTGTGTGTGTGTGTGTGTGTGTGTGCGCGTGCGTGTGTGTGACGTATTTAAATTTGAATGATGCCTGTTTTTATGAATAGTTTTGTTTCAAAGTTACCAAGTTTTCTTTTCACTTATTTATTTACCACCTGTTTTTAGTTCTATGTTGTCTTCGTGTTTCTTGTTTTTTTTGTGTTATTTTGTTTATATGTTTCTTGTTATTTTGTTGTGTTCTTGTTTCTTTTGTGTTACTTTGTTTACTTGTTTTTTGTTTTTGTCTTGTTTTCCCCCATATTTAAGAGGAGCCAAGTCGCCAAAGTTGTGGAGCTCTACATAATAAATACATAAATAATATATTAGAAGTAAAATATTACACACACACACACACACACATATACATATATATGGACATACTGGACTGCTTAAAAGCCCTCGATATTACAAAAGAGAAGAATGAAAATATTAGCGGTAAAAACTTGCGACAAGAACTACGCCATAAATCCTTTAGCGAGTGGAGCTTTAGTAGCTAAAGGAAACCGCGTAGATACGTCCAATGACTGACAGGCCAGTAATTCGTGGATTTCTGACAAAAAAAAGGCTGTCTTCTTCAGAATGGACAACGGCGGTGAAGATGAACGTGAAGTAGTGCCAGTTCGCTCTGTCCCATGTAGGAACCTAGGAAACACCCACTGTAGGCATTGCAGTGAGATCGAAACCCTTCCCCACGTTCTATGTTCCTGCCAATGGGGCGAGCAGGTGCGTAATTCACGTCATCATAAGGCCCCGACTCAAATTGTACGCCTTTTGAAAAAGAAGCACCCAGATTGAGATATATTCGACGAGACTTGCAATTCGTCAGACGGCACACCGAGAAGAGCAGACATTGTAGCCGTCAGGAAAAATGAAAATAAGGGATAAATTCTGGATCTTACCGCCCGTTTTGAGATGCACAAAAGTCAAGCAGACGAGGTGGAGCAAGAGAAGAAAGCAATATACGAACCACGTTGCCTCTATTATGACAAAAACACAAAATCCAAGACTGGACTGTTATAGGGTTATAGTTCGGCTCAAGAGGAGTCCTCCATCAAAAAACAGTGAAGATATTAATTGAATATGGTCTGACAAAAGATTATCTGAAGGACTTGTCCGCACTTATCCTATAATCATCTATAAAAATATTCAATCATCATTTATATAAAAAATAAAGATGAAATATTTATCTGCACTCTCACCTGAGAGACCTCTCCAATTTGCACCATTCAATCATAAGATTCCAAGTTTCCATATACAACATTAAAAAAAAACAATATTACCAAGAAACTGGCAGATTAGGAGGCTGACAATAGAGGAATCCTCAGAAAAAGGGCAGCTTATTTTGTTTCGTTTTTTTCAATATATACAATACAGTTTCGTTTTAGTAAGTTTATATTGTTTTATACCACGGGTTTTCTTTGTATTATTAAGTTTCTATTTGAATCCAAATAATAAATGTATATTTGTATTTATTTAGTATCTACTACGTAAATTGTAGCTTGCATTAAACATAGATACTTTTTTTTTTTTATAATTTTTGTAGATATATTCCTGTAAATTCTCTTTCTTTTAGTTCTTGAGCTGACCAAGGGATTTAAATATTTTATTCATTTTTGTTTTCATTTATAAGTACTTTAGCCAATTATAAAAATGACTAGGTTCGTTATACATCATCACTTTTAATCTAGAATATAGTCAGGCTTAAGGCGCTGTAGAAATCCATCAGCTACTATATATAACGTATGTGTAGGATCTATATTCAAACTTTTCAGCATAGGAAAAAGTCGGTTTTTTTTCTCTCTATATTTCAAAGAAGAGTAATACTGCTCATAATTCAATGGATGGAAAACCCTAATATTCAAAGAATACACAAAAAAAGTTCTGAGATTCGCTTTTCCCCTTCAACGGCCGTTCGTTCGTGATCTTTGATTCATTAAAGGAGAATTGATTCTTCAAGAGCATCTTGTCCCGGACGTTAAACGAAAGGTTTTCTGCTGATTCCCCCATTTCCTTTTGAAGAAGGATTATTGATAAATCTGACAAGACTACTGGAGGGTTTGTACAGATTCTATTGAGACGATAAGCCATGGAAGTCGTTAGCTGAGAGATATGCGTCACCTCCCCTTGGTCATCAGAAACCACTTAACTCCTATCTGTCTCAATCTCGACTTCGTAACCCTCCTTCAGACGATTCCCATCGACTATAAAATACATTTTACTTTATTGCGCCTTTATAATCGGCTTCTTTTCTCCTTCATTTCTCTCTTGAAATATGCTGATTTTAAGCTGTTAATTTTAGAAAATTTCCCTCAGCCTCAGGAAATCAGATATTTTTGAAGGGATTTTCGAAAAACATTGACGGAAATGATTTCTGTTCACATGTATAAATGTAAGGATTGGAAGCAGATCCAACGGATATATACAATAAATTATTATTATATTCTATATTATTATGAATATTACAGCCTGCATTTGGTAATGCGTGATTTGTACAATACAATAATCCCTCCATCACTCATGACAGAAGCCAGACCTATTTCACCACAATGAGAGGAGAAGCCTCTCCCTATGTACAATAAAAGCGTAAAAGAAGCAATATTATACTTCTTATATATTATTAAAACCAGAGGACCGTAGTGGCTTGATTAATAAAAATCCTCTTTCTCCCAAATTGTATTTTGTAATAATTTATTCTTACAATAATCGCATTTCGCGACTGGAGCGATTGAGCGAAGCATCAGTTAAATTTTCATTATCAGTTTAGCATATTTACGCAAGTATTCTCATTTCTGTAAATATTTTCAGTATTGTCCAACAATATAATTTTTAGAAAATGTTGTTAAGTTTCTAGTAGTGTAATACGCAGTTTGTATACTTGCTACGGACAAGTAGTAATTCAGGCAAAGTGTATGGTAGGTCTATATGAGTCCTTAGATAGCAGTAAGTTAGTATATGTTTATAGTAAGTCTATTGTTACAGTGTTGGCAGTAGGGTTTGTCTTCTTCAATAAGTAAGTAAGTATGAGTCAGTCGTGAATGGCCAATTCTTAACCTCGTTAAAACTATTTCGTCTTTTTTTTTAAGAAGGCCATTCACGTAGTGCATGTTTCAGCTCTCGAAGTTTGTTGCCAGTTGTGCAATCAAGATGCATAAAGAAGGTTCTTTGGCCGCTGGTTTCAAATGTAGGATTATTTACTGAGATATTAGCTGAAAGATAATTTATGAATTTACTAATTTTTAACCAAAGTACAAAATCACTAATAGCTCTCAACGTCTTGAAAATTTATGGAAAATAAAAGTAGACAAAACATGTCGTGAATAATTATTCCAACATATGCACCAGATGCGTGGTCGCTATTTTATATTATACAAATTGTGACTCAGTTATTTGTTTGGAATTTACGAATATAATAAAACTTATACTTTCACAAGGCTATTGTCTGTTTGGAAATAATTTATGTAAACAGAAAGGCCTTACTATGGGAAATCTGATTAGTCCCCTAGCAGCCGATGTATTCATGAATTCGTTTGAGCTTTGTTTCTTTATGTCGGATTGAAAGCCCTTTAGGAACAAAGTTAAATTCTGAATAGCTTCGTAGATGACATTGTGTGTTTTTGATGGTTCGAAAGAGGATTTGCAAGGGATGTATACCTACTGAAATGGACAAAATCTGAATATGAAATATACTAAGAACCAAAAGGAGGCAGGGGAAATAACATTGTTTAATCTAAATATTTAAAGGGATAAAGATGGGATTAAAGTCTTGATTTATAGAAAACCTACATCCTCGGATATTAATATAAACAAAAATTATTGTCAACAACCTATAATATAGGAAATCGCATTCATTCATCACATTAACAGTCTGTTATCTATTCTAATGTCAATGTCAAATTATAATAAGGGATTAAATTATATATGCATATGCATATATATATATATATATATATATATATATATATATATATATATATATATATAACACTTGGAGGAGTGGAATGGGCATGGTCGAGAAAATATAACTAAGTTGGTGAGAGAGAGTTTTAGGAATGGACAGGGTGAGGTTAATTCCTGAGGAGTTTTACCATTTTTAGGACGGCTCTATGACATCCTGATCAGTGAAATTAATAGGCAGGGAATTAGAACATCAAACAGGGAGGGGACATCTCTGCAGAATTTTATCTGTAAGGTAAAGCTACATCTCTATAGGTGTACAAGGACAGATGGAAGTGTTCATGCTGAATCGACCGTGCTGAAAATCACCAAATCAAATTTCTCCATAGTTATTTGATAGACATGGTGGGGTATGTAGAGATAGCGACTAAGAAAATGAATCCAGTACAATTAGTATTAGTACAATACTTCTTCAGAGCTCAGCCATATTCCCATCTCTCTAGGCAGGTCCTACGCTCTGACGGAAAATCTTACTCTCTTTTAATCACATGATAAATATTTAAATTGTACTTAATAATACGATAAATATGTAAGTTGTTATTATTCATATGATAAATATTTAAGTTGTAATTCATCATATGATAAATATTTAAATTGTAATTCATCATATGATAAATATTTAAATTGTACTTAATAATATGATAAATATGTAAGTTGTTATTATTCATATGATAAATATTTAAATTGTAATTCATCATATGATAAATATTTAAATTGTAATTAATCATATGATAAATATTTAAATTGTAATTTATCATATTTTAAATAGATATTTTAATCTTAATCTCGATTCGAAAATCATAAACCTGTACACGAGTTTCAATCTGGGTTGCAGAATCTTCTCCTTTTCCTGGAAAATAAGCAGTAAGAAAACATATCTTGCATTTTTTGTGGCTTCGCTTTCATTTTACTGCTCCGCCTTCCATTCTTCAATATCTTTTTCTCTTTTCTTTATTTATGCTTGCTTTGATACCAAAGCAATAACTGACGTCCCAAAAGGAATAATCTTCAACCATATTCACTCTATGTAAATATTGTACTATCTCCTGGTAGAAATATTATGGAAGACATTTATTGGAAAGCGCAATGAGATTACAAAAATAGAGCTCGCCATAAATAATTGTAAAAACATTCATCAGCATCTATATGGAAACGAGAAATCTGGAGAATATATTCGGTATAAAAAATATTTTCATTTTAGTTTACTTTTGTCAGACAACTTCGTTACATACATGTAAATAAATCTAGACTCAATATTTGGGGAAAATGAAAACAAAACTGTCAATGAATCAAAATATTAAATGCTAAAGGTCATTTCTATTCGGTCATGAAAACTACCAACTCAATCAGCCAGTTGCATTTAGATAATTTTCAGGGATTGTTCATAAGTTTTAGGTGTGTGTGTGTGTGTGTGTGTGAGAGAGAGAGAGAGAGAGAGAGAGAGAGGGGGGAGGAAGGGAGAGAGAGAGAGAGAGAGAGCGAGAGAGCGAGAGGGGAGGGAGGGAGGGAGAGAGAGAGCGAGAGAGCGAGAGGGGAGGGAGGGAGGGAGGGAGGGAGAGAGGGAGGGAGAGAGAGAGAGAGAGAGAGAGAGAGAGAGAGAGAGAGAGAGAGAGAGAGAGAGAGAGAGAGAGAGAGAGAGAGAGAGAGAGAGAGAGAGAGAGAGAGAGAGAGAGAGAGAGAGAGAGAGAGAGAGAGAGAGAGAGAGAGAGAGAGAGAGAGAGAGATGGAGGGATGGAGGGAGGAAGGAGGGAGAGAGAGAGAGAGAGAGAGAGAGAGAGAGAGAGAGAGAGAGAGAGAGAGAGAGAGAGAGAGAGAGAGAGAGAGAGAGAGAGAGAGAGAGAGAGAGAGAGAGAGAGAGAGAGAGAGAGAGAGAGAGAGAGGGGGAGAGAGAGAGAGAGAGAGAGAGAGAGAGAGAGAGAGAGAGAGAGAGATAAAACAATAACCATATGTAACATAATCAGTTAATTCAATCCTGACTGACCGGATACTGCAATATTGACCATTCATAATTTTTGTTAACTACTGTTAAACAGCTAGTTACATTGAATGATTTTTTTTAATGGAATTGACACCTGCTAATATCTTTAGTTGAATGATTTTGAATTCAGAAACCGACAAGTATTAATCATATCACAAACGTTGAATTACTCGGGATTTGGGATGGCTGGCCCAAATCGTTAATGTTGATTCAGTTTTAAACCTAACATTAATTAAAACGCCAAATTATGTTTAAATTAGTCTCAGAAGTATTTACCAAATAATACAAAAAGGAAGATTTTAATTTCAATGAATCTAAGTATAGTATTTTTTAATGAAATAATATATTAAAGCTACTTAATTTCTGCTCTCAAAGTGTGTAAAACGCTAACTAAATGCTAAATAACATAAAAGGCCAAAATATAAAAGAGCTTGGCTGTGCTAAAAAAGAAAATTACAGGAATCACTAATGATAACTAAATATTGTCAAGGTTCAAACAATTTCTGGATGTTAAATAATTTTTTTCTTTTTCTAAGAAAGGCATAAAATTTACAAATTAGCTATAAATTGGAATACTTTAAAGGAGCTAAAATATGAAATGCTGGATACAACTTTCAAATCCTTATACCTTTTATATAGTATTTATAATTAAATACAATTTAGACTTTTATTCGGCCGATTTAGACAAGTCAAATGACTTACAAGAACAATTAACCGATAACGGTAATTCATAGGTACAATCATTACTCATATAAATATATATATATATATATATATATATATATATATATATATATATATATATATATATATATTTACAACATACTACAGTTTCTTCACACTAATATTCACTTTTCTAAAACACTGATACAGTTTTTATTATTTTTCTATTAAATTGATTTTATTATATTGTTAAATTTTGAGCCAAATCGCCTAGTTACGGGTGCTCCTGCATAAATAAATAGATAAACATTAACTGGGCGTATACATTTCAATTTTATTACTTTTCTTGTTTTCGTTCTTTGTTTTTATTTTTATTTTGTTTGTTTGTATTTTTCTGTATATATTTCCATTAACTAAAATTATTAAAATTACAGTGATGTTTTCATACACTTACTTTATACTTTATATATTGTTTCAGGGATCATTGTATTCCATTGCGTATTTGAGACTCTTTATTCGTTTTCTTTTGTTATATCTTTTTTTTTTTTGCTGTTTTTTTTCTAAAACGATCTAGGTTCTACAGATTTATTAATGATTCGTTCCGGAAATCATTCAAATAAATAATTGAACTTCAATAATAAGGACAGTTTTATATATATATATATATATATATATATATATATATATATATATATAAAATAAAATAAAAGAATATTCTAGAATGAATAATTTAGTTAAAAAAACATTTTTTGGGTTGAGATATATAGGTGACGTGGTGTATGCTTTTCTAGATTAATTCTTATACCTCTGCAAATACTATATAGGCAACTTGGTATAAGCTGTTGTAGATGGGTTCACGTATCTCTTTGGATAGTATATAGTTTGAAAAGAATTTGAATCACGTAAAGGGAATGACAGAATGATGATGAGAAAGCAATGCACGGAATGGCTGGACATCACTGCTGGTAAGCCAGATGTATTTTTAAATAAATGGCCGTTCTAGATGTAAGTCAGGGAAACGCTGCCGGAATAACAACTGTCCTGCTTGAACAATGCTTTTTATCTTAAATATTTGGCTTTTAATGTTCCTCTCAATACGTGCGCGGTATGAACAAAGGGATTCAAGCTCGACTCCGTTTTGGTCATGGTTTTATTTCTCAGTTATTGTAGATTTATGAAAAGTCCGTCTCGCGGGGGCTGCGTAAACTAAGCAGATTTCCCACGTGAAGTTTTACAATAGTGAAATCTGACTAATAATAACAGTAGTAGTAAGGAATCTCTAAGCATATTCACGAGGGACGAACAGTTACGGAAATGGCCGCCCTAGCTCTTGGGGAAAGTCCCGAACATAGCCGACTCTTGCCAACCCCACAAACAATACAAGTGCAAATATCTCGGTTAATATTCAAGATAGAGAATACGTGTATAGAACAATATGTATAGTAAATTTAATTTGCAATAAGATTGGTGTTCTATACAATTTTTTGATCAGACGTACAGTAACGGAGATATTTCGAATTTTCGAAAATTCCCCCTCCCACTGGTCCGATTTCAGCCGTTAATGAACTTGATCTATCTTTTTACAAAAAAACGTTTAAATATCGAGTTTGGTAGCGATCAAACAAAAATAAAAATTGCGTGTGATTTGGCGTTAAAAATATATATATATATATATATATATATATATATAATTTTGAACGGACCTCATTTTCGTCATCTCGTGGGTAGGTTCGATGGACATTTGAAGAAATTTTACGAAAATCGCGTCATGAGCACGACCTCAATAGCTGATTTCCCTTAACCCTTAACTGGCCAAGGTGTCTTTAAAGACACCGTTCATATTTAACACTCCCAGAGAGCAACTGCTTCTATTCTTACCCCTTTTGAGCCACAGTCCACACCCCTGTAACCTCCCAAGAATGAGCATATGCGACAAAAGTCCATTTATTGTTATTGGAGCTAATTACTAACAATATACTGAAGAAAATCATCATTGTTTACCACCCTACTTCACACTAGTTGCCAGCAAAGTTTCTAATTCATTAAAATATACACTATTCCATTTAAATATGAACCAAAATGGGTGGAACCAAAAAGCTAAGGAGCAGATTAAAAGAGCACCTTTCCACCAAGACATCGGAGGTACGTAAACATATTTTAAACGAAAGCCATGAAGCAAATGCCGTTGAGTTCGAGGTGCTCGACCACCTAGGCAAAGGGAAGAAAATGGATATAGTAGAGCAGTTATGGATCAGGATGGACATGCTGGAGGAGAAGAATATTAATATTAGGGGGGAGGGGGGCGTGCTCAAGCATGTTCCGTCCTCTGCAGTATCTGCCTTGGCCCATGTAGGCTCCCAGTCTCGCCGGAGATGTCGGCTCAATAGGGGCCAACTCTAGGTCAGTTCCTCTCCATCTCCTAGTTATTTTGTTATTTATTGCTTTTAATATTTATTTATTTGTAATGTTTTAGTCATAAGTGTTGCATTGATTTTTATATCCTTTTTTGTTTGTTTTTTAAATGTTTTTAATATTTGACTACCTTTGTTGACTTTTACATTTATTTATTTATTTATTCATATATATTACATGTTTTTGAAAGTATAATGTTGTGTCGCAGAGCACTGATGATGGGACGGTTCGCCCCGAAAGTACTTTGCCTGTAATAAAGAAGTATTAAGAGTGGAGGTGTTTGACCTTTTTGATCCTTCCGTTGATTATTTATTAACGTTCACTTTTTGCAACTTAGGCTAATCGTGACGGGTTATCTACAGGTTACCACCCTTTTCTAGCCAGGGTGGGATTTTAGGATCTCATTTAATGAATTTCGTCACTAAATAATTTCCTTTGCCCAGGCGAGACTCGAACTCGCCACTCTAGGTTTACCATATGAGATAAAGGTCAACGCTTTAACTCGCATGGCTAACCTGAGCCTAAACCCCTTATTGTGCTTTATTGTTTGTAGCTCTGATGATGGGAATGTAAATTCCTGAAAATACTAAGCGTTTTTAAAAATAAATTGTGAGGAGCCACAAAACTGTGTTCTGAATAACCTGATTCCATCGTCGCAAATCAGTCATCAAAATTCACAATATTGGTGAGAATTATTTTTTTTCAGTTTGAGTGATGGTGGCGGCCTAATTAAGGTCTTATATGTTTATATATGCATATATGTGTTTCTTTATCTTGCGACCTACGTAGAATTCTGTTTAAAATCAGTATCATTTCATTAGGGTAAGTAATGTAAGCAGGTAGCGTTTTCCTTTATAATTCATTAATTATTTCTTAAATTAATTGATTCGTTTTCTAAAAAATGCTTTACGTTTGCAAATTCCAAATTAGAATCAAATATGCATTGCCTACCGACCTAATAGTATTTGTAATAATATATATCGATGAAATATACGTAATATTATTCTCAATAACTGTATTATTCTAAATTTACCATTTTGCTTGTATATCGGACAATGATTATGGCAACTAGATCTATTTTTAGGCCAGGTGCCGCTCTGACAGTCACGTTGTACACGAAGGTCGGCAGTGGGTTAAGTCAGTCAGTTCCCGAATAACTGTCCTTCAAGATCGTGCCCACAAACGTGCAGCAGCAACCCGTGTCCTTCCTCGCCGAAAGTTACTATTAAAAAATTCTAGGTAGTTTTACAAACTAAGCTGAAACGAACAAAATCTGCTTAGTTTCGTTATTATTATTGAATTAGTCTTAATTCTGTACAATTATCTAAAAGAAGTAGTTACATGGAAACAATAATAATAATACAATAATAATAATTAAACAAACCGGATATTCTTATTATTGACAAGATCAGTAAGACTTCTGATATTATTGACATTGCAGTACCCTATGTTGAGAATATTCAAAAATTCTATGCCGAAAAATTAAGAAAATATCATGAATTGGCTATTGAGCTTAAAGAAGTATACGAACTGAAGTCTGCCGTAGTTACGGCTATTATAGTAAGTACAAATGGATTCCTGCTAAAAACCACAATAGTAAGCACAAAGAATATATATCTGCCAACAGAAATTATAAAAGAAGCACAGTAAGGGGTACTTTTTGATACTCCAAGAATTATGCGAACTTTTTTGATTTCCCCTTAACATATGTCACAACTACAAACTCCACATCGGTTGTATCCCCCTCCCATGTGGATTATACTCTAATTTTTCTGAATATAAACCTCCCACATAATAAAGATAATAATATTGAAATATTTCTTTTAGGGAAGCTGGGAGGTAGAGGGACGAATTATTCTGGATGTACACAGTAGGCCTATTTTCCTCTACAATACGTTTTATTTTGACAGAGTTTAAAGAAAAACCTTGATGTTTAGTTTAAAAAAAAATACTTCTGTATTATATTCCCATCCAGCAGAAATAGCATAAAAATATTATTATGTTAACACATTATTTTAAGTGTGAATAGCATATTGTTAAAAGATACATTTTGATAGTTACTTTATAAGTCACCTCTTTATACCCCTGTGGATAATGTGGCCGAGTTTTAATAGGTCAGTAGATCATATAGGGAAGATAATAACTTCTAAATTTTATATAACAAGGAAAAAGGGAGGTAGAAATTACGATAAAAGGGTGATTGTCGGAATTTTATGATGTTATATATAACTTCTTATCTTATAGCAGAGCCAAGTCCTTTTTTATATATATAGAAAACTATCCCATTAGTTAACAACTTTTATCCTACATTAAGGGAACCTATAAAATTGCTTAAAATCTAATTTAGGCAGTTTATTTGATTTTATCAAGTTCGTTGTACTCGGATTTTCCTGATAAATGTTTATAATAATAATCTACTTAGATATACAAATTGTTCCTTCCGGAACATATCACTAATAAAAGTTATACAGTCTGAATTCAATAAAGACCATTATCCAAGATTGATTTATTAAAAGAAGTGAGTAGAACGTTAGTGTAAACTATGGTACAGCTCAGACGCAGTTTACGTAACTGCTAAAATATTAGTCCTCAGATAAATTTGAGGGTTTTCTTACGAAGAAGAAAAAAAAACATCTTTATTCAAACAGCTAAATACTGTACAATGCTAGAAATACTTGGGTTGTTGGACTCACACCTCGTAAATAATACTTCCAGAATTCCTTTTAAAAAGCAATTATCTATAACTAAAGAAACCCAATTTATATATGAAAGTGGTTCACTAATTGAAATTAAACATTCGAAACAAATAGCATAATATTGTAAAAAAAGGAAAAAATAGGTAAGAAGAAAAACGATATAAACTAAATTGAAACTAAAATAAGTAACAAATACACTAATGGTTCAATAACATACCAGAACCCAATTAATCAGTTTTGACTCTCTCACCTTCTCCCCCACTCTTTCTCTGTCTCATCCTCCTTCTCTCTCACCTTCTCCCCCACTCTTTCTCTGTCTCATCCTCCTTCTCTCTCACCTTCTCCCCCACTCTTTCTCTGTCTCATCCTCCTTCTCTCTCACCTTCTCCCCCACTCTTTCTCTGTCTCATCCTCCTTCTCTCTCACCTTCTCCCCCACTCCTTTCTCTGTCTCTCTCACCCTCTACCCCTCCGCCTCCTTTTACTCTCTATCTCTCACCCTCTACCCCTCCTCCTCCTGTCTCTCTCCCTCACACTCTACCCCTCCTTCTCCTTTGTCTCTCTCTCTCTCTCTCTCACCCTCTACCCCTCCTACTCCTTTCTCTCTCTCTCTCACCCTCTACCCCTCACACTCCTTTCTCTATCTCTCTCACTGACCCTCAACCCCTCCTACACCAATCTTATATTATATTGTAATATAACAAAGTGGTTCACTAATTGAAATTAAAAAATCGAAGCAAATACCATAATATAACTTTTGACCTTCTCTCCACTCTTTCTCTGTATAATCCTTTTTCTCTCTCACCTTCTCCCCCACTCTTTCTCTGTCTCATCCTCCTTCTCTCTCACCTTCTCCCCCACTCTTTCTCTGTCTCATCCTCCTTCTCTCTCACCTTCTCCCCCACTCTTTCTCTGTCTCATCCTCCTTCTCTCTCACCTTCTCCCCCACTCTTTCTCTGTCTCATCCTCCTTCTCTCTCACCTTCTCCCCCACTCTTTCTCTGTCTCATCCTCCTTCTCTCTCACCTTCTCCCCCACTCTTTCTCTGTCTCATCTCCTTCTCTCTCACCTTCTCCCCCACTCTTTCTCTGTCTCATCCTCCTTCTCTCTCACCTTCTCCCCCACTCTTTCTCTGTCTCATCCTCCTTCTCTCTCACCTTCTCCCCCACTCTTTCTCTGTCTCATCCTCCTTCTCTCTCACCTTCTCCCCCACTCTTTCTCTGTCTCATCCTCCTTCTCTCTCACCTTCTCCCCCACTCTTTCTCTGTCTCATCCTCCTTCTCTCTCACCTTCTCCCCCACTCTTTCTCTGTCTCATCCTCCTTCTCTCTCACCTTCTCCCCCACTCTTTCTCTGTCTCATCCTCCTTCTCTCTCACCTTCTCCCCCACTCTTTCTCTGTCTCATCCTCCTTCTCTCTCACCTTCTCCCCCACTCTTTCTCTGTCTCATCCTCCTTCTCTCTCACCTTCTCCCCCACTCTTTCTCTGTCTCATCCTCCTTATCTCTCAACCTCTACCCCTCCTCCTCCATTTTCTCTCTCTCTCTCATCCTCTACCCCTCCTACTCCTTTCTCTCTCTCTCACACTCTACCCCTCCTTCTCCTTTCTCTCTCTCTGTCTCTCTCACCCTCTACCCCTCCTACTCCTTTCTCTCTCTCTCTCACCCTCTACCCCTCCCACTCCTTTCTCTCTCTCTCTCTCTGACCCTCTACCCCTCCTACTCCTTTCTTATATTATATTGTTTTATATGAAAGTGGTTCACTAATTGAAATTAAACATTCGAAGCAAATAGCATAATATTGTAAAAAAAGGAAAAAATAGGTAAGAAGAAAAACGATATAAACTAAATTGAAACTAAAATAAGTAACAAATACACTAATGGTTCAATAACATACCAGAACCCAATTAATCAGTTTTGACTCTCTCACCTCTCCTCACCTCTCTCACCTTCTCCCCCAGTCTTCTCTGTCTCATTTTCTCTGTCTCATCCTCCTTCTCTCTCACCTTCTCCCCCAGTCTTTCTCTGTCTCATCCTCCTTCTCTCTCACCTTCTCCCCCACTCTTTCTCTGTCTCATCCTCCTTCTCTCTCACCTTCTCCCCCACTCTTTCTCTGTCTCATCCTCCTTCTCTCTCACCTTCTCCCCCACTCTTTCTCTGTCTCATCCTCCTTCTCTCTCACCTTCTCCCCCACTCTTTCTCTGTCTCATCCTCCTTCTCTCTCACCTTCTCCCCCACTCTTTCTCTGTCTCATCCTCCTTCTCTCTCACCTTCTCCCCACTCTTTCTCTGTCTCATCCTCCTTACCTCTTCTCCTTCTCTCTCTCTCTCTCTCACCCCTCCTACTCCTTTCTCTCTCTCTCTCACCCTCTTTCTCTTTCTCTCTCTCTCTCTCTGACCCTCTACCCCTCCTACTCCTTTCTTATATTATATTGTTTTATATGAAAGTGGTTCACTAATTGAAATTAAACATTCGAAGCAAATAGCATAATATTGTAAAAAAAGGTAAGTAACAAATACACTAATGGTTCAATAACATACCAGAATCCAATTAATCAGTTTTGACTCTCTCACCTTCTCCCCCACTCTTTCTCTGTCTCTCATCCTCCTCCTCTCTTCTCTCTCACCTTCTCCCCCACTCTTTCTCTGTCACCTCCTCCTTATCTCTCACCTACCCCCCCCTCTTTCACTGTCTCATCCTCCTTCTATTTCAACTTCTCCACCACTCTTTCTCTGTCTCATCCTCATTCTCTCTCACCCTCTCCCCCACTCCTTTCTCTGTCTCATCCTCTTCTCTCTCACCTTCTCCCCCACTCTTTCTCTCTCATCCTCTTCTCTCACCTTCTCCCCACTCCTTTCTCTGTCTCATCCTCCTTCTCTCATCCTACTCCTTTCTCTCTCTCTCTCTCACCCTCTACCCCTCCCACTCCTTTCTCTCTCTCTCTGACCCTCTACCCCTCCTACTCGTTTCTCTCTCTCTCTCTCACCCTCTACCCCGCCGACTCCTTTCTCTCTCTTTCTCTCACCCTCTACCCCTCCTACTCCTTTCTCTCTCTGTCTCTCACCCTCTATCCGTCCTACTCCTTTCTCTCTCTGTCTCTCACCCTCTATCCGTCCTACTCCTTTCTCTCTCTGTCTCTCACCCTCTATCCGTCCTACTCCTTTCTCTCTCTGTCTCTCACCCTCTACCCCTCCTACTCCTTTCTCTCTCTGTCTCTCACCCTCTACCCCTCCTACTCCTTTCTCTCTCTGTCTCTCACCCTCTACCCCTCCTACTCCTTTCTCTCTCTGTCTCTCACCCTCTACCCCTCCTACTCCTTTCTCTCTCTGTCTCTCACCCTCTATCCGTCCTACTCCTTTCTCTCTCTGTATCTCATCCTCTATCCGTCCTACTCCTTTCTCTCTCTGTCTCTCACCCTCTACCCCTCCTACTCCTTTCTCTCTCTGTCTCTCACCCTCTACCCCTCCTACTCCTTTCTCTCTCTGTCTCTCACCCTCTACCCCTCCTACTCCTTTCTCTCTCTGTCTCTCACCCTCTACCCCTCCTACTCCTTTCTCTCTCTGTTTCTCACTCTCTATCAGTCCTCCTCCTCCTTTCTCTCCCCTCTTCCTCCTCTCTCTCTCACTCTCACCTTCTACCTCACCTCCTCTCTCTCATTCTATCTATCCCTCTCTCACCTATACAAATAACTCACTCTCTCTTCTCTTCCTGATAATTTAGTCTATTGATATTGACATATCAAGTCTACAAGTTAAAGAGTGATTGGCATTGACGTATATTTCGCAATGTTAGAAGATTTATAAATTTTGTTCACAACAACCTAATACCTACGTAGTATAAAACCTACTGATCAACAGACACTTAACTCAGTAAACTCTAGACGGATTGAAGGTGGTCCCTTTGCATCGAAAGCGCTTGCCAACTGTACTCGACCAGAGACGACGGTCATCACCGACAGATGTGACAACAATATACAAATCTATTTATGCATGTTTTTAAGTAGACATACAAGTGTTACTTTTTAAATAACAAAAAATAACTTCCTGAAAGGGACCTCAAATTCAAATGTCACTCTTGTATTTAGCCTAAACTATTTTTCGGATTAAATGGATTTATAATTGCTTCTCTCTATGCATTTCACATCGCGCAGTGTCATCATCGTGAGTAATCAGACATTAGATGAAATTTAAGTTCACTATATTTCTAAGAGAGCCACGACAGTCACTATGATATTATGTTACATTGAATGAATGAGTGATGCAATATTAAACTCCTGTTTCTCCGGCAACACTTGTAAACCTGCAGATACAGTACATTTTCTCATGAACCGCACAGTATTTAAATAATACTGTAAGGCAATAATATTGGATTCCAATGAGTTAAAAAGTTGAAGGTTTAGGTTTGGCTTCGAATTGGAATATTGGATTATAGAAAAAGAGAAAGGCGTCATTTGGTAACTGCTAGTGGGATTTATTTATTTTGTCGTTTAAGTCCTGGCCAAGAACAAGGGCCTAGTTAGCGGTTCGTTAGGACTCTGGGGGCTAAGAGTCTTCCATCATGCCACGAACCGACCTTCTCAAGTCTCACCAAAGGGAAAACTCTATGAATTATTTATCCTTTCCGGGGGGAGGCGGTTGACTTTTGCAAATATAGAAAGAAACAACTTTGTAAAGGGAGTAATTGGAAGAGTCTCGTCCGAGCAAAAACCTAAACCTGACTTATCTTTTATTCAGGATAAGCCTGCCCCCACCCAAATTGACGATATCCCCAAAGGTCCCTTCCCGACTGTCCTTCTCAACCCGAGACTCGCAACACCATCACTTCCATTATACATCCTTTAATTCTTCCTTCAGAATATTTGGCTACTAATTAGTAATTAATTGCTTCGATAATCGTGATATTGTAATCGCTTCTCCTTCCAACTCAATCATGACTATTCATTCCTAATTAAGATCCTATATCTCATCTCATTCGGCAATCATTTCGTCCTCCCAGTTTGATATTTGTTTTGACACTCCAGTAGGCGCGCCCCTCGTAAGAACAAGAATGGGCACATGTCATCTCTCAGATGACTTAACACCTTTCCTTAAGTATTAAAGTAAGAAGGTTAGTTTTAATTAAGCCTGTACTAATATTTGTATAAAAGTTATAATTGATACATTATATGAAGAATATACCTACATGATTTATGATTATATTATGAAAAAAAAATATTTCACACATTATCTTGGCTTACGCAATATAAAATTGGTATATACATATGTTATACATGCACATTATATAGTCAGGTTTATAAAATAAAATAAAATAGTTAGGTAGGTTTATAAAACAAAATATGGCCATTTCCTAAATAAATTACTTGGGAATTGATCCCCGCAATATTCAGAAGAGAAAAAAAAATACTACCATAGGCCACCTTCAGGTATTTCTCGATACATAATAAAGTGAACACATTTTATCCAATATGTCCACACCGACTTTGGTTTGATTATAATGTGCTATAATGGAAGGCTTTTTCTTTTCTCCTGTTCACTCATTTATTTCTCCATCAAAATTCATTCTTGATATAGCCAATACATTTCTAATTTTAGATTTCTTTTTTGGGACAAAGGATACAAGGGGCCTCCTTCCTATAAGCGAAGATTCTTGAATTTATTTCCCTATTTTTTATACTTTTAAGCTCCCTGTAAATCTGCCACTGCACTACTTACAAAGGTAGTCGCGCGGGATCTCACAGATGCCTCAAGGTCATGCGCAGTACTGGAGAATCAGAAAAGGGTTGCAACAGTACTGGTGGAAGGCTGTAGACATGAGGGGAAGGTAGCTAGGGTGGGGGGCACTCAGGCTCTATCCTCTACTCAGCAGTTCAAAGCAGCCCAAGTCATCTCTCAGGTGACGTGCGACTTCTGCAGTATTAAATACCACTCTCAGCTTTTGAAAATGCATACCTTCCTTATTTCCTAACTTAGGAAATATGTCGATTTAAAACCGGCTCACCAAGTGAAAACATATAATACAAAAAATATTAACATAATTTCAAAATTCCCAATATTTCCTATTCCGTCCAAATATATTTCAACAAATACTAACCAGCATAGAGTGTGTTTGATTTCCTCCGTGATGAATGGCCATGGCTAATCCTGAAATTGAAATGATTTCATTCTTCTAATTTTTTCAACCTTCTAAGGGTCCAAATCTTCAAAAAACTTTCAATACTCATTGATTGTCAGTAATTCTTTTTCCTTCTTAATACAGCTCCAAACCTAACTATAAATATTTGATCAGACTAATATTACGAAAACGACAAATGAGTTATTTTTTCAACCCCCTCCCCTTTGCAAATAAAATAGCTCATTTGCCAACGTATTCATTTATTATTTTCGTTATTATTAATATTTAGAAAATACTTCCTAACAGTCAGTCGTTTTCTAATTTATATCAGTGGAATATATAATCTTTGGTATCATAATTTCTTAGACGTCTCATTTTAACTCTTTGAAATGATATGAAGCGTTGCGGGGCAAAGTGATCTAAGTGCCAAAAAATTCGAATTTTTTTTTTTCATGCAAAATGATCTAGATGCCATCGCTAATGCAGTGCATACTGATCTAAGTCCACTAAACGTTTTATTGTAGTTTAAAGTGAGGCAGTAGATCGTGCTTGCATCAACAACCACAGCCATTTTTCCTCAAAGTGATCTAACTGCCTATCGGTGTCTATTGTGCAAACCTTTATTAGCTCTTCAAAAATTTTTATAAAATGGATCTTAAAGAACAAGGGAGCTACTTGATGGGACTGATTCAAATATTACCAATCCAACAACACAGTACAGTACAGGCAACACAGTATGAGTTTTGTGGTACCTGATGGTAAAGGAGCACTTAAGATGGTTTGTAAAAGGACTTTCCTCGAAATTTTTTACATAAGTCCACAAGAAATTACCACAATTGTAAATAAAAAGAAGAGCGGAGAAACAGTGTTTCAAGACAAGCGAGGTGGTTTGGTGAAATTCAAATACACCTACAAGGACAGGTGTGATGTCAGAGAACATATTAATACTTTCCCACGAGATGAAAGCCATTACATGCGTGGTAAGTCCCAGAAAGAGTTCCTTAGTCCTGATTTAAACGATCATCGCCTTTTTATTGCTTTCAAAGAAAAGTACCCCAACTCAAAAATTAACTACAAGTTTTACCGTTTGGTGTTCTCGAAGGACTTTCCGAAGTTATCCTTTCGGAGGCCACGAATAGATACTTGCAAAACCTGCGATTTACTGAACATTAAAACATGTTTGAGGACTTAATTTTTTTTATTGTCATACCTCTCAGTGGAGACCGTCGTCACTGGCTGATCCATTTTTGAGTATCACTGGCTGATGGTTGAGTACCGTTGGCAAGCGCTTTCGATGCGATGGCACTGGTGGTGTGTTCTATAATTAGGGTTATGATTGGTTGAGTACTGTAAATATTCTCTCATTATAGGAGAATAAAGAACTCATCTGTATATTTGAAATCTGGGAATTTTGAACTGAAAGTGAAACATCGTAGTTTCCAATTCAGTTTTTGATCAGTTCGGTTGTCTCCAAATTCATTTTATAAAAGGAATAAATATTGTTGCGAAAATTAAATACATAATGGATTAGCAGAATGAGAGCCGCGTATTTGGGAGGTATATGACATGAAAGGAGCCGACCTGTGAAGATTAGTGGCGCCGGGCGCATCTAATTAGGGCCGCGTTTGTTCCAGGAACGTGTCTAGCCCCTTCTGGCCATTCTGTTTGATGTTTGCCGACATAAGGGACCCTGACTGTGCCCGAAGTCAGTTTATTCTCAGCTGTCTAGATGATCACATCGGTGCTACAGTGCGACTTAATGCAGTGAGGTAAAGTGTTTTTATGTGAAGAACAGTGTTGTGCCGTGACTCTGTAAGTAACATTATAGTGCAGCGTTTAAGACGGTGCAGTGCTGTCTTTTATGTGAAGTTCAGTGACCGTGAGTGAATTATTGGGCTGTGTAAAAACAAGAACAGTGGACGCTATCAGTACAAACTGTGAGTAGTAATTATAATAATTAATCATGTGTATTTTGCAGTGATAAAAACTGTGAAACTTGTGTGTGTTTAATTTTGCGATCCAAAAGAACTCTTATTAACAACGTTTATTACTGTTTTTGTAATAAAACGTTACATTCATGTATATATTAGTAACACTACTCACGCCTCATTTAACTTCCACAATTCCGCGGTAGAAATAGTCTTTTTTCATATTCGCATTTAAATAGGAAGTACTAATATATGTTGAATTTGTAACACTTTGTTTTATTTTATAAGTGTGGAATATCGTACACTTATTATAGTGCTAAGGGCAAAGTATAACATTAAATGTAGTATTGTAACCTACAACAATCTAACACTGGCAGTTTTAGAGCCTAACAGTCTAACCAGCCATTTCTACTTTTTATTACAACCTTTCTTCCACTAAAACTTTATTTTCAACATGTTTCTTAATATTAAATTGATGCGAAAGGTGGAGAAGGTTCTGGATTACAACCTGAATTTAAATTTCCTTATTATTTAATTTTGCCATTTGTATACCATTAAAATGCCTCACACGCAGGCTCAGAAGTAGCCCGCCTTACCATTGTTCTCATAATTTATGCAACTACTTACAGAGCGGATTATCCAAAGCTTACCACTTATTTGTAGCTAGGGTTAGACAAAGATTCGATCGAGTTCATTGCTAAGTAAATTTCTATTGCCAAAGCGGAAATCAAACGTGTTATAAGAGAAGCCTGAAATGAATAATCGCGATATATTCTGTCCTATTGGTTTGCGGCAAATTTGAGGATAATAAAAGTTGTTTATTTAAAGTAACTTTTGTAATATTCACTTTTGTAGCATTATGAGGCCAACTATTTTTTATGACACAAGCTACCAAACTGAACTCAACGAAACACCGTATGTGACTTAATATTAGAACCTCCTAATTGTAGATTATATGAACATTTCTAGGAACGAACAGGAGTGGGGGGGCTGTAAGGAAGGTATGAAATGAGACATCAGATAGTTTTGTTTCGTATTGGTTTTTCAACAGATGTACATGTAATAGAAGTTGTTTTTGATATTTAAAGTAATTTTTATTAAAGTCACCTCTGTTGTATAACGATGTATAAATAAGCTATAGACTAATACTATTGCAGGATTCAAAAATTTTATGGAGCACAAACGACTGAACCGAACTCAACGAAACTCCGTATTTGGGTAAGTATTAACACCTCCTTGTTTATAAGATATACGAACATTTTTAGGAACGAACAGGAGTAAGAGTTGTATGGGAGGCCAGAAATGAAAAATCGAAATATTTCCTTTCCTATTGTTTTATCGGCAAATGCGCACATAACGAAAGTTGTTTCCTTTGATATTTAAACACCAGAGAGGATCCACAATTTAATTCAAAATTGACTAGATGAAACTTAAACAATATCTGAATTACCACCAAGCCTTAATAGATTGTAAGCAATATTAGCATTCTTGGACAGGAGTGGGGGTTGCAATGGAGGACAGAAACGAATAAGCAAATATTACCTTTTCTTATAACAATGTATAAAGTGAGTAGTTAGCGTATAAATATTGTTGAAGTCAATAATTCTTTTTCATGTTATTATTTATTAAACTTGAAACCTCACTTTAATAGATTATCAAACTCTTGATTAAAGATTACCAAAGCCCCCCCTCCACTCGCAAACAAAATTTAATCAGAATCTCAGTCACATCTAGCAACGACGAATACTTTTGCTAGTTTGTAATTAGATTACTTCTATGCAATTTTTCAATCCAACCTATAAAAACAGAGTTACCAAGAATATTCGAAATTCCATCTCTAACCCTCCCCCCCCCATCCCGTGGTCCGATTTCAGCCGTTAGTGAAATTGATCTTTATTTTTACAAGAAGATCTTATATATCGAGTTTCGTAACGATTAAAGAAAAAGTACGATTGCTAGAGCGGTAACGGGCAAATATATGTATACATGTATAAAGCTATTTGCTTCAACTTACAAATGCATGTAATGTACTGTATTGTACGGGGAACGTAAAAAATAGACTCCCTCTCTTAAGGGTTATTAAATCCTTGGGGGTTAAATAAGATATATCTATAATTTTGAACGGACGTCATTTTCGACATCACCTAAGTAGGATCGATGGATATTTGAAGACATTTATAAACAAGTCCGTCACGCAGGGGCTGCGTAAACTAAGCAGATTTCCCATGTGAAGTTTTACAATAGAGAAATCTGCCCAATAACAACTGTACTAGTAAGGGACCTCTAAATCTATTCACGAGGGACGAACAGTTACAGAAACGGCCGCCAGAGCTCTCGGCGGAAGGTCCCTAACATAGCCGACTCCTGCCGACCACACACAGAATACAAATGCAAATATCTCGGTTAATATTCAAGATACAGAATAAATGTATGGATCAATAATTATAGTAAATTTAATTTGCAATAAGATTGATTCTATACAATTTTTCGATCCGACGCATAATAACGGAAATATTTTTAATTTTAAAAATTCCCCCGTCTAAACCCCCCCCCTCCCACTGGTCCGATTTCAGCCATTAACGAACTTGATCTTCCTTTTTACATAAAACGATTAAATTCCGAGTTTGGTAACGATCAAACAAAAATTGCGACCGCTAGAGCGTTAACAGACACATATATATATATATATATATATATATATATATATATATATATATATATATATAATTTTAAACGGACCTCATTTTCGTCATCTCCTGGGTAGGATCGATGGACATTTGAAGAAATTTTTCGAAACTCGCGTCATGAGTACGACCTCAATAGGTGATTTCCCTAAAGGGAAATCTGCTAAAATGAGTCATTGCGTCATGAGTACAACCTATATAGCTGAATTCTGCTAAAACATGCATTAATATTAATTCATTCATATCCATATAACCCACATTCAAACTCAGAAGATTTGTAAATGTAAGAGATTCTAGACAGTTTAGTGAGTTTATAGAAGGTGGGTATTCCATTCATCGAATAAACTTTATCAATACGTCATTCATAGAGTTATTGCTAAAGCCATAGCCACCTGCAAAATGAAGGAGAAAATGAAATGCCCCCAGGTTAAAGTGAATTCACCACAGGAGCTTCTTGACTTTAGAGCAAAGTTTTGACAGATAGTACGTACCCCCCCCCCTCTCCGTCTCTAGAGACCCCCCCCCCTCTTTCATCCGTATAACTTCGAGCCCTACAAAAGCCCTCCACGTTTCCTAACTCCACGCCATCACGAAGCTTACTGGGTCACGTACCCTCACAACTGGGGCTTACGACTGTTGTCGTTCTCACTCAAACTCCTCCCATAGCAGTGGCGCCAATAAATGAGCAAGAATCGAAATAGGATTTTGAATTTTCCCCTCGAATTGCTTCATGGAACTTTGTTTGAGAACGTTGCTCGATTATATTCACTAGGACAGCCTTTTACATAAATGATCGAGTTTCTTATTCAAAATGAGTGTAAAAACTTTTAGAATTTGGTTAACATAAATTAAATCTTCTAACTTTGAGCATGTTATACACGTGCTACTAGGGAAATTTATTAGTGGCGTTACTTATGAAATTGCGTTCTTTATAAAAGATTTGTTTGGAAATGTACTCTAAAAACTGCCAGACTCTATTAAAACATTTGACACAACCAAAAAGAACTGTATGTAGTCTGACTCAAGACATACGAAGACAGTTAAAGGCTCATTTTCCCGCATCGCCTATCAGTCCCAATATTTTATTTTCAAAACACCTAAATTTATTAAAAGCAACAACCTATGATATTCTTAAGCTGCGAGAGGAAAAGATAACATAAAATTAGTATTATGTAATTTTTATTGGTTATTTAATTGTATTACTGAATTGTTCTATTTAATGTTTTTTGTTTTATTTTGTCAAGTTTAATTTTCATAATCTTATTTACATTTTAATATGTATATATATTATTATATAAAAAATTGTTAAAAGTTTTGACAAAATGCACATATAACGCAAATATGCATGGGATGTGCCGAAAAATAAAATCCCTCCACATAGGGTTACTATGTAGAGGGAAAAAAAAAACCCAGAAAGCACTTCTTGATAGGGCCCGCAAATTCAAATGTCAGTCATGTGTTTAGCCTGAACAATTTGTCTCATCAAACGAATTTATAATTGTATCAGTCTATGTGTTTCACATAGCAAAACGGTGCCTCATCATGTGTAATCTGTCATCATTTGAAATTTATTTTACTATATTTCCGAGAGAGCCATGGCAGTCACTATGATAATGTTATGTTACATTGAATGAATGAGTGATGCAATATTAGACTCATTAAATGAAAAAAATGTTCTTTTCCTCTCACATAAAAATCTATACCCGAGCTTAAAGAAGTCTGTCTTGTTCAGACAGAAAAGAAAGAAGCATTGAAACAATAAAACCTTTTTTTCAGACATAAATTTCAAATCCGTGTCATCTTCATCAAGTGATTACCCACTGCTTTTAGAAAAATGAAAAATCCACTTGGAAGTGTCTTTTTATCTTATTTTTCTTTGCACATAGAAATGATGGCATATACATGGCTATATAAAATTATAGCTTGCAGTGATGACGTACAGTTAATAGCTAGGCCATCGCAAGTCGAAAATATGGGTGAAACTGTGCAGTGGTGAGAAAAATAACCAAATTCCTCACGTACGAGTACATTATTGATCTCATCTCACCGTATATTAGCAGATCTCCCTTAAGAGAAATCAGCTATTGAGGTCGTACTCATGACGGAATTATCGAAATTTTTCTTCAAATGTCCATCGATCCTACCTGGGAGATGACGAAAATGAGATCCTTTCAAAACTGTATATATATATATATATATATATATATATATATATATATATATATGTGTGTGTGTGTGTGTGGGTGTGTGTGTGTGTGTGTGTGTGTGTGTGTGTGTGACTCTAGCGGTCGCAATTTTTATTTAATCGTCACCAAAATCGGTATTTAATCGTTTTATGCAAAAAGAAAGATCAAGTTCGTTAACGTCTGAAATCGGATCAGTAGGAGGGGGGGGGGGGGGGGTTTGTGGGGGATTTTCGACAATTCGTAATATCTCCGTTACTATACGTAGGATCGAAAAATTGTATAGAACCAATCTTATTGCAAATTAAATTTACTATAGCTATTGTTATATACATTTATTCTCTATCTTGAATATTAACCGAGATATTAGCATTTTTATTAAGTGAAACGGACGAGCTATGGTCGTGTCTAATCGTTCCCGCTGAAGACTGTTCGGCACTCGTATTGACATTTTTCTATTGTATAACTTTACGTAGGAAATCTGCTTAGTTTACGGAGCCCCGGCGTGACGGACTTTTTAAATTTCTAAGTAAAACTCCTGTGAGTGGAAGTGAGGGCTTACAGAAGGCTGAAAACATTAAAGTGCAAATAACTTGCTTAATATTTGGGCTATGAAAAAATTTATAGACCAACAATTGTAGGGCATGAATACGTATCTTTCGATACGACTCATAATAACGGAACTAAAATGAATATTCGACCCTCCCCCATTTCTAGTTCCACTCATTAACGACGAAAAACTTTAGTGTTGCATGAATGATTAAGTATAAAGTATAGTATAAATTAAAAAACATTTTCTTGGTGATGATGTCATGAAACAAAATATTTTCTTGCACCTCCCACAGTATAAGCTCATGGAAAACTCGTTCGTATTTAAGCTTCCAATGAGGTTGTTCATGATAAAACAGCTTATTGTTAATTTGACACAAGTGGGGGTAGGGGTTTCCTGGTGGCAGAAAACTATCATATTCCTCGGTTAATATTTCTGATACAGAAAATGTATATAACATTTATAGGACATTACATTTGCAATAAAATTGTTTCTATGCAATTGTTCGATCCGATATAAAATAACGGAGATAGATAGATAGAATTTTCGAAATTCCACCCTCTAAACCCACCCATGGTCGGATTTCAGCTATTAACGAACTTGATCTTTCACTATAATAATTTATAATAATAAATTGTTTTCTATGATAGTTAAACGGGTATTGTTCATAGTCACGCTACTCTGAAGGTGCATAATGTTAATAAACACGCAGTGCGTATTTCATGGAAAGTTTCATTCCAAGCTTAAATATCCAATTTTATTTTTCAAGAGATGTTTACTAGATGAGATAATTACGTTGTGTGATTACGTTATCAATTAAAATTTTATTCCTAGACCCAAAAATGATTATTTGATAATACCACTAAAGATCATACTCGTGGCTAACTGAAATCGGACCAGGAATAATAGGAGGGAGGGAATCCGAAAATTAAAAATATGTTCATTATTATGAGTCGGATCGAAAAATGTTATTGTGCCAACCTTGATAAACCATTGATGTTCTATAATTGTTCTTCTATGACTATTTCGTAACACAAATATTAAGTTCTACGTGCTGCTTAGTTTACGCTGCTCCTGCGTGCTGGACATTTTTTCATGAATCGGTAAAGTTTTGATTTTGGTAAAAA
Organism: Riptortus pedestris; assembly: GCA_019009955.1. NCBI lineage: Eukaryota > Metazoa > Arthropoda > Insecta > Hemiptera > Alydidae > Riptortus > Riptortus pedestris. Next base: position 39,348,004 of record CM032231.1, read on the forward strand.
TCAAATAAATACCTCAGCCTCTGGAGGAAAGTACTCACACAGATGCGCACAGAATATGTACAAGAGTCAGAATTCGTGCAGAAACAGGGTTTAGGGGATTTGAAAAATTCCTAAATCGCATCAGGAGTGTAAGATCAAAAGCTGATCAAAAGAAGAAAACCAAGTAGAACTTCTGGGAATAGATACGTTCAAATAACTTTTCTTTTTTTAATTTTGTTCATAACAATAGTAAAATCGTAGAGATATAAATTCTTTAGAAATGCAATTTTAAACAGGAAACTTCCGAATAGATATATTCGCGCTCGTAGCTCATTCTTAACCAAGATTATACGAGGGAGGGCTTTAGAAATGAAAAATGAATGAACCCAAAAATATATTAGGGTGAAAATAAGAGGGGATCAGGTGAAAGTTATGGGTAAGACAGGGGGAATGGAGAGCGGGGGAGTCCGGCACTCGAGTCTAGTGGGGCAAGGGGGTGGGTTTTGACGCTCGGATTGTTCCGGGGGGTGGGGGTTGTATCTAAAGACAAGGGCTGGGGGTGAACCATTGCCTCTCGAAACCATGCCATGGGCTGAGAGGATATGGGGAGGATCACGCATGCACGACCATCATGGAGGCCAGGGATACATTTGGAAATGCTAGCCATCGATCGGCATTGTTGAGTGCGATTTAAGCCCCTACAGCCATGTGTGTAAATCCATTAAGGGATATTAAATTCCAAGCACTCGTGTTTGCCTAATTGCTTAATGTATGGGTTACTCTACATACTCAATAGATATTGAGGTTATTCTCAGGTCGAAATACATAAAAAAAATCCGTCACTGTGTAAACTGGAAGTTTTACAATAGATACATCTACTTAATGGTAACACTTAACAGCACCATGAATATTAAGTGATAAAATGCAAACTGTAACACGAAATCTTTCAGTCTATTTTAATAATCACCCAAAGGAAAGCGTCTGAATTGTAAACCAACAGGTTAGACTCTCAGACCTGAAAAGACAGATTTAAATGTACTTCAGTTATCTGAATATAACATATTCATTTTATTCAAAACAGTTTACTATGTCTAATATTGTAATTTATAATGAATCAGAATAATTTTTATCTCAATCACTCTAATTTTAGTAATCCAAAAACTTACAACGGATGGGGGTAACAGAACATATTTGCATGTATCTCGTATAATAAACGTCTCTTGAAAACAATATTTGGTAATTAAGCTTAAAATAAGTTGGTCTATTATATAACAGAGTATTGTTTATGTGACGTCAGTAGGCGTGGGGGTTTGCTGAAAGCCAAAACCAGAGAAATGCAAATATCTCAGTTAATATGCAAGATAGAAAACATATAATATAACACAATTTATAGTACATTGAACTTTCAATAAAATTGGTTCTATAGAATGTTTTGATACAGCGTATAGCAACTGAGATATTTCGAATTTTCTAAAATCCTCCCCTTTAACCCCCCCCCCTTCCCTCTGGTCCGATTAATGAACTTGATCTTCCTTTTCATATTAAACGATCAAGTATCGAGTTTGGAAACGATAAAATAATGCGTTTGTTAACGATCAATTAAAAATTGAGATATATATATATATATATATATATATATATATATATATATATATATATATATATAAAATTTTGAGCTGACCTTATTTTCGTAATCTCCTGGATAGGATCGATGTACATTTGAAGAAATGTTTCGAAAATCGCGCTATAAGTACCACCTCAATAGCTGATTCCCCTTAGGAGAAATCAGGTAAATATTGAGGAATGTCCAGCAATCCCACCTGACTACTAATAAAGAATATTAATTAGTTTTCTCTACCCCTTCTCTAGAGGCTTGGACGGATCCCTTAGTGCATCGCCTGTGTTCAGTGCAGTACATCTCTCTAGGCACGTCACAGGCTCTGTCGGGAAATTCGGAAGCTTTTTTAAATTTATTGTTAAGATAATATTTAGAAAATTTTAATTTATTCTATTTTAATCATAATGTTGATGTTGAACCATTTTATTGTTGTAGCTTTGGTAGTTTTATTGATTGTGATTTTCATACATGGCCAGTAATGTACAACTTAAAAACGTTTTAGTCCCTTATTTATTGTAGATTATTGTTTGTAGCTCTGATGATGGGAATGTAAATTCTTGAAAGCGCTAAGCCTTTTTTAAAAATAAATAGTGAGTAGTCACATAACTATTTTCTGAATAACCTCATTCACCATCCTCACCACCAGCAGGAAATAAAAATGAATATTAATTAACCTTCCGTCAGTTATACTTCTTCGTGGATTGGATGGATAAACGGGTATCAACAGTGTTGGAAATTGTTAACTAATTGACAGTTCTGTTGACTTCTCGAGTTGAATGACACAATGGGTGGGGTTATTGGCCTAATCTTGTCAAGCAGTACTGTTCCTTGTCTAATATTGACAGTTAAACTGGGTCAATAAGAAATTGGGAACAGGAATTGACTATTGTATAATATAAATCCTCAAAGTGTAGCTTTTCTCCCCGCATTCCATCTCTGTCATCAAATATTTCCCTCTTAAATGCTTTACATTCTGATCATACATAAAGCCTGACGTTCATCTTACTCGCTTACGATTTTCTGAGTACTTTCCTGAATATCAACTTATTGCTACATGGATCTCAACCGTATATTTAATTTGATTATGGATTTCTATTAGCATTTACTCATAACAATAACTGAAATTAAAATGACTATTTGAGATTGTAACAGTTTTTTAGTATTGTGAATTGAATAACAAATATATATTGTCCGTCCTTCAGGGGCTGCGTAAACTAAGCAGATTTCCCTCTTGAAGATTAACAATAGATAAATCTACATACTGGTAGCACAACACCACCGTAAATATTAAGTGAATAAATACAAACGAGAAGCGCCTGAAATGTAAACAAACAGGTCTGCCAACCTTTCACCGGAAAGAAAAACAATTACTGAAATATCTCAGAATATAAAATATTAATTGTATTGAAAAATTACGTTTCGCAGACTATAAGCAGAAATGAGAAGTTAAGTGAAGGTTACAAGCATACTGTAATAATATTACTATTTGAGGTCTGATAATTAAGAAAAATCAAACTGAATTGCTTTCTTGCACTAAAAATTTTCTTTTACTAATGACATTTCAATTGGCGGTGAAGGCGTTTTGATGAGTATTGGTGGACATAATTGATGCTCATCGTCGAATAAATATCACTCTTCTGCTATAAAGATAAATAAAATCCATAAAACCGTCATAAACAAAACAGAAATCTATATTCAAAAGATCAGTATTCTGAAACTGTATAAAGTTCACATCCAAACATGTACGTAGAATGCTATGAATCAATTTAAAAATGATTCTTCTTAAATCCATTGGAGAAAATAATTTAAAACCATATGTATATCTAATATTAAAAAATATCAAGTCCGTCACGCTGGTGCTGCTTAAACTAAGCTGATTTCCTATGGACTAAATCGTTGATACACTCATTATGTCATCTGAGTATCCATTCCCTATTTCCTCAGCAGTATAAAAGTCATTGGAAACCAGAATTAAAGGCTTGAGATGTTTAGTGACTCAAGTAATTAAAGTAAAAATCAGATGAGTAGAAGTAGGGGTCTACAAAAGGCTGAAACCAAAAAAAAAAAAAATCAAATAACTCGCTTAATATTCCTGTCAAAGTGTTGCGATCTGGCTGCGGCGATAAGCAGTGGAAGCTGAAAGTGATGAAAAATCCCACAACCAAACCACTACAAGAATTTAGGAAGGGCTCACCAACAATCGACTCAAGTCAAAATTCAAATATATATAAATTTATTTATAATCAAAATATTCGTCAATAATTATCATTAATCAAAATGAAAATGAAGAGGCACCTTTAAAAATATAATGTGGGGCACTTATTTCTACTTATAATATATATTACAATTAAAGACTTAGCTGTTTTTAATATAAGTGCCGACTTAGCCATGAGAGATGGTACAGACGAGAAGTAGGCTGGCTCAGGCAGGCCGGATCTGGCAAAAGGATTTGTAAGGTGTCACCAACAAGGGTCTCCCCTCCAGAGGATGCCGAATATGACTGATTTTAATCCGTCCTGTCGGGGTCCTTAAATAGGCCTAGCCCAGAGGTGAACTTTGATGTACCGATCGAAATACGCACAAAAAGTGCATTTAACGGGAATCTATTATAGAAATTCATCCGTATTATTACTTAGTGTACCGAAGTTAAGAGTTGTGAATGCTATTATCAAAGTCCATCGGCGTTATCTATGAAAATACTAGAGAACAAGGTGACTTCACTCCAAATTGGATATAACACTTATTTAAAGGTAAAAACAATACATTTAAGCATTCATAAATAATAATCTTAATGTGCTCTGTGCTCATTAATGGATGCTGGGAATACTCACAATATAAAATATATGGTCATTTATAATGGACTTATGTAATGGAAGGTCAATTTCATTACAAAGAGAATACAAGCATAAAAACGTCCGTCACGAAATGGCTGCGTAGACTAAGCAGATTTTCCACGTGAAGTTTTACAATAGATAAATCTACATGCTTTTTACAGTTTAACACCACCGTGAATATTAAGTGAACGGATGCAAAAGACAATGGAAAGCGTATGAATTGTAAATAAACAGGTCAGCCAATCTCTCCGAACTGAATGATAGAACTATTCATGACCCGAAAGAAAAACAATTACTGAAATATATCTAAATATATATTCATTTTATTAGAAGCTATTTACTATATTTAGTGAGCTGTTGTCAAATGAAATTCAAATAGTATAAAACGTAAAATTGTAAATGATAAAGTCATAAATATTTGCACATACCTCACTCAGTTAAAATTCAATGAAAACAATATTTGATATTAGAGCATCGATTAAAGTGCTTGCTATAACGGCTAATATGTAATGATTATGTATATGTGTATCTATGTTAATATGGTATGAGTAGGAGTGGGGATTTCCCCGAGGCTCAATACTGAAAAAATTACAAATATCTGGGTTAATATTCAGAATTGAGAAAAAATGTGTACGACGCCAATTTTAGGACATTATATTTCGAATATGACTGCTTCCATCCATTTTTTCGACCCAACGTACAATAAGGAAGATATTTTTAATTTCCGAAATTCGCTACTCTAGACTGCCTTCCCACTGTTCCGACTTTCACCATTAACGACCTTTATCTTTAGTTTTACATAAACGCTTAAATATCGAGTTAAAGTCAAACAACAATAGTGACCGCTAGAGCGTTAACAAATATATTGTATGTATAATGTTTTCAACGGATTTAATATTCATCATCTCCTAGGTCTCATTAGCCCTTAATCTCATTAGCTAACTTCCCTTAATGAAAATCTGCTGAAAAATTGAAAGATATCCACCCCAAAATAATAACTAATTAAAAAAAAAACCTAAAAACGGAAGTAGAGCGAGCCATTTCAGGCATCTTTCTCACCATTCTGCAGCAAATGAACAAAGCATTTTGAAACGTATGCAAAATTAAATGACGATATAGTTTCTCTTGTTATTTAGGTTGAAAATTCTTATAAACAGTGACATATATAAACTGTTGTCACGAAATTATATAAATCCAAAGGGAAAATAAAACAATCATCACAAACGACTTGGATTCACTTTAGTTTATCTATCTGTTGAAATTTAATTCCCTCTACATGCTAGACATAATCATGACGAAAAGAAGGGTTTCAAACTAACTAGATTCTATAATCTAATGTTACCTCTAACGTACTATAATCACTAAAAAAAAACACCAATAAATTGCAAAAGCACTGAACTTTTAAGATAGCATAGAGCGAACAGTGAGTTCTTGCGAGGAACGTATCTCCGTTCTCTCAATGCCTCCTTATCAGGTTTACTGTTATTGTTAGTTCTGCTCGGCTTCGATAACGTTAATACTGGGTTACACTAGCTTTTTATATTAGACCATTACTATCTTTATCTTAATGATTCCTTTTTTTTCTTTTTCAAATGTGCCTTCGCCGTAAGTCGCTTCGCAGGTCATTTTAAGCTCATTATTATAACCTTTGATGACAAAACCAATATATAACCGATATGTATATATATTTAAGCAAAGTAAGATTCTAAATCTTCCGAAATTATACAATGTTACTCAAAAATAATCGAAGACTTACATGGAACCTTTACTACAAGCAGGCAACATAAACAAATAGCAACAACATTGAGTAATAACATACAAAGGATACCATTTAAAGACATACATTCCCCCAGACCTTGCAGAATATTTCAATATTAAAGAAAGCACTTTGATTAAGGCTGATTATTGTATGAGTTGTTTTATTTACCTGTGGAGGTTTATCTAGGAAAATAATGGATTGCCTTAATGGATGAAAGATAAAAACTTACAAATTTACCCTGCACGTTTTTAGAATTGATAATGTCCAGGAGATCAAAACGTCTGCAGTTGAAACAGGAAATTAGGATTGCTTAGTTGGAGACATTACAATAATTTTTCGCCTGACAAAAAATTCTTTATTTTCAGAGTAACATTTGTTATGTCTTTTTCCTTGTTTTTTTTTCTTCTAATAACAGAGTATAAACCAGGCAATTTGTATAAATGTTTTGCTGTAGTCAACAATTCATTCCATTGTTTGGATATATTTTACTTCCTAATATTTTAATATAATTTTACCTCGCCATGATAAATTATTGAGATAAACGTAAAATATTCAATTGTACGGTGCTTTTTTTTACGCAAGTACCAGGTTGCAAGAGGAAAAGAATATATTAACCTCTCACCAACATATAAATTAATTAGAAATGCCCATTTTTCCTTTAATACATTTAAAACTTTATTCATAAAGAAATGAAAATTATTCAAACATACATATTTAGAATTGTAAACAGAAATGTGAACATAAATAAATATAAACATAATTGAGAGTTAAAGTTAGATGTCTTCTATAGTTTAACCTGAGTGTAGGAAGGAGTGGAGAAACTTGCTCACTGCTTGGGTTACTCACTCTCTCTCTCTCTCTCTCTCTCTCTCTCTCTCTCTCTCTCTCTCTCTCTCTCTCTCTCTCTCTCTCTCTCTCTCTCTCTCTCTCTCTCTCTCTCTCTCTCTCTCTCTCTCTCTCTCTCTCTCTCTCTCTCTCTCTCTCTCTCTCTCTCTCTCTCTCTCTCTCTCTCTTCTCTCTCTCTCTCTCTCTCTCCTCTCTCTCTCTCTCTCTCTCTCTCTCTCTCTCTCTCTCTCTCTCTCTCTCTCTCTCTCTCTCTCTCTCTCTCTCCTCTCTCTCTCTCTCTCTCTCTCTCTCTCTCACTCTCTCTCTCTCTCTCTCTCTCTCTCTCTCTCTCTCTCTCTCTCTCTCATCCTCCAACACTTTGGCTATTTAAGCTACAAATCATCACTTCATCAGCAACAACTAACAATCGACAACTCTAATTCTTCTGATGTTCTGAGTATATTAATGCTTTTACGTAAAACATTGGCATTTTAATACTGGAGGAACGCTGTAAAGAAAGAATATTGTATATATGACAGTTAATAAAGTACAGAAAGAATGGTCGGGAGAATGGAAAGAATATACATCTGACCTAAAAATTAACCATGATTGGATAAGTCTAATCAATAAAAGTAGTGAATGAATCATGAGAATAAAGAAAAGTATATAGAAGTGAGCTAAAAATAAGGAAGGGTTAGAGAATTATAGTCAATAAAAATTGTTAAAGAAAGAAACTGGTTGAGATGTAAGCTACAAACCAGAATTGGAGAAGTCGGGGTTAATTAAAGCATTCCTAATTATTCTCTGTAATTTAGGGGAAATTTCTAATTTTAAGAGAAAAGCAGGCTAAATGACGTGTAGAGTCAGATTAATTTGAATTAATGCAGCTGCATGACTCTAACGCAGTGAGTCGGATGACGGTGATTGATGTAGGACTATAGGAATGATGGAGGCAACTCCAATTCCGGAGAGGGAGCAGTTGTTCTATGCTACCATTAAATTCAATGAATGAGAGCCGATTTTTGCCTTTTCAGCTAACTTGTCAGAGAAAGAGAGAGTGAGAGAGAGGGAGATAGAGATAGAGAGAGAGAGAGAGAGAGAGAGAGAGAGAGAGAGAGAGGTGAGAGAGAGGGAGTGAGCATGAGTGAGAGAGAGAGAGAGAGAGAGAGAGAGAGAGAGGGAGAGAGAGGGAGATAGCTGAGAGAGAGAGGGGGGAACAGAGGTGAGAGAGAGAAGAGAGGTGAGAGAGAGAGAGAGATAGAGAAAGAGAGAGAGAGAGAGAGAGAGAGAGAGAGAGAGAGAGAGAGAGAGAGAGAGAGAGAGAGAGAGAGAGAGAGAGAGAGAGAGAGAGAGAGAGTGACAGAGAGAGAGTGACAGAGAGACAGAGTGGCAGAGAGACAGAGTGGCAGAGAGACAGACCGACAGACAGAACAACAAGAAATTGTAATAAATAGGTATGATAGGTTATATGTAAATAGGTAAGACAGGAAGTATGTATAATATATAGCCAATATAGTGTAGTTAGGGTATTAGACAATTATTAGAATTTCACTGATCAGAGGCAGTGAGGCTCCAATTGCAGGCCCTTTGAAACTTTCGGCCCGCGATGGAAATATGCAGCAAATGGCTGCGAGGAGGTCTAAGGTGCTCATAAAGACTCACTATGTGGGTGTTGGTGGGGCACGGACTACCTGGTAGATCGAAATAAAAATTTAAATATTATAGAAATTGGATGAGCCGCCGGTATGGGGCTGCCCTAAGGTACTGCGGGTGGGGGGGGGAAGAGAAGGATAAAAAATAGGGTGAGACAGACAGACATATTATATGATGAGTTTCTACATACCACATTATAATTTTCCTTTATATTAATTTTATTCTACACTTAAAGGATACATAGACGACGAATCATAAATTAAAGACGGTTATAACCCAATTAAGTACACTAAATTGATATCATTTATTGATATAAGATTTATATCTATAATTTAACCTCCTATCTATACATTCCTTGACTGAAAGTATTATAATAAAAAAAATAATTGGTTTTCTGATTTCAACAGAATTATCTGTTTTGATCCTCCTGTATCTCTCTTGGCCCTAGCTAACTCCACAAGTTTCGGTTTGATGTCTTATATATGTACGTATCTCGCATAAATCAAAAACATCTAGCCTTGGACTGTTTTAATTTCTAAAATTTCAGTTTAGGTCTGCTTGAATATTGATATTCCAATATACGGCTAGAGTTTAGCACATTTTCTGTTGATCGAAATCGGCTAAGGGAGGGAGGGGGCGTTAGTATTAGAGAAAGCCAATAAAATTATCAAATTCTCAATTCCTATTCAGAAGTTTTGCATGTGACCTTATTTTATTATCATGCAGTCATCTATAAATTATGATCCATTGGATCATTGAAAGGAGATATAGAATGTCATTTACAAATGAAATGAAGAGCTGCAAACCATTTTGTATATTTTGTTTAGCAGGACAACAAGAAAGTCATGTGGTGTCCACTTGTGATTTCTTGCAATTATAGTCAAAATTATTGACAAAAAACGTCAATTTTTGCCTGTGCACTTAATATTATCAATTTAAGGACCACATGTAGCTAAAACATCTGTAGAAAATCTTCTCATTTCCCCATTATCTTCTATATAGATTAATGATTGCAATGGCTTTAAAATATTTTGCAAAGAAGTGCAGGACCAAATTCAGAAAGAGCCATTTTGGGGAAGAAGATATTCTGTGAATAGAAGGTGTGGTCTATGAGTTTTAGCAGCTTTTTACTTTGTAATGGATATTATCGGAATTAACTTACAAACAATTTGATTTCTAAAACTCCAGACATTAAAAAAATAATAATTTCTCATATGAAATATTATGTATAAAACCTGCGGGTTTTATTCAATATAGCTCAAGAGGACGGAATGGAAAGTTTTAAAACATAAATTCATCAAATTTATATTTTCTTCCTTAAGCTAAAATAAGCATAAAACAACTCCTTAGACTAAAACAAATTGGTTTGGCTTTACTAGAAAAACTTTACGTGTTATATAAAATTATTTTCATTTTACTCAATTTACTTTAAAGAGAAAGAGAAAAAAATAGTATTACATAATTTTGTGAATAAAGTTTGATAAAAATGATTCGATATTCAATTTTTACTACAACTGTGCCCTTCCCCTCACTCAGAAATTGCTTGCCAATTAAGAGTGATGGTTAATTATTGACACCTACTCACTTAAGTAAAGGTTAAAAGTTAACAGAAAATTGAGTTGACGGTTTTTCTTCCGTCTGACAGCTTAATGTTTTAAAACAGTTAAGAGTTAAAAACTACAAGAATAAGTAATCAAGTTCTTGGTAAAATGCACTATATTTATTCGTCTGAATAATAGTGAGACAAAGCTAACACACTAATGTCATTTCTGGACACCACTATCAGATGACTTTCCAACTGACAATATCTGTTGCTGTCTCTAATAAGGCCCAGCGTATTAATGACGCAGACTACCACATTTTCTGCTCCAGTGGGCCCCCGTAATTACCTGTGTCAGCGCAATACAGCAATAAAAAGCATTACCAACAACAATAACAAAGTGGTGGACATGCCCAAATGCAAAATTATCGAATTCTAGGCACTCCAAACGACTGAACATATTTTATTCCCTTCGATTTGCCTTTATGTATTAGTGTGTATGTGAGTGTGTTTTCCTTTATGCGAATGTCCATTTCTGGAATTAATTCCAAATGAGTTTATATTGGGGCCTTGTGACGAGAGGCTTAGAACCCAAACCCCTTCCCTCCCCCTCCCACTCATTTAAACAAGAATGAGAGGAAACTTATTTCAGCCCAGAAAAAAAATTGTTCAGTTGTCAAAAGAGAACTTAACAATCGCCATTTAGGTAAACTACATGTAATAACATGTGAATACACTGTTTTGTTATTTTAAAATTTCGAATTCGAAGGTCCCTTCCCATGATAAATGATCAAATGATGTTATTCATTAACGTTCACTTGTGCTAATTGGGTGGGACTCAAGATTTCATTTAATGAGATTCACGGGGTGTTTCTAGCATTTCGGGGAAAAAATACCAAACTCATCGGAAAAAAATCGAACTTTTTATTGCAATTTTTTATAATGTTAAAGTCGATTGTATTTTAATATCGATTTTATGTTAATATCAAAGTATATATTTTAGCAATACCGGTACCAGGTTGTTTTCTTATCAGTATAGACGAAAAGGCTAAGGAGAAAGGATGTCTCTCTAGGCCTTGGGCAGACGTTTTTAGCAGAACTCCTTTAAGAGAAATCAGTAATCGCGTACTCATGATACGATTTTCGAAAAATGTCCGCCAATCCTACCCATGAGATGACAAAATGAGGTCCGTTCAAAGCTATATATATATATATATATATATATATATATATATATATATATATATATATATAAATTTGTCTGTTAACACTGTAACTATCGTAATTTTAATCTGATCGTAAAAAAATTTGAAAGTTATGTAAAAATGAAGATCAAGTTCGTTAACGGCTGAAATCGGACCAGTAGGACAATTCCGAAAATTCCAAATATCTCCGTTATTATACGTCGGATCGAAAAACAGTTCATACTGAAAACTAAATGTTCTATAAATATTGTTATATACATTTTTTCCCATCTTGATTATTAACCCAAATATTTGCATTTTTTAGTTTTCGTTCTTTAGCCAAGCCAAACCCCTGCTCATGCCACATTAACAATAAGCTGTTATATCATGAAGCACTTTATTTGAAGCCCAAATACCAAATATTGTTCTCATTGAACTTTTACTTTATGAGATAAATGCAAATACGCGGCACTCGAGGGAAATCTGCTTAGTTTACACAACCCCTGCGTGACGAACTTTTAGTGTCTGTAAATTCTGACATTTTGCTTATAACTGTTATATATAGAATTTAAGCTTTCTATCTTCTGTTATTCATTTGACAATAA
>CM032231.1:39365000-39375000 GCA_019009955.1 Riptortus pedestris
AACGTTTTATGCAAAAAGACAGACCAAGTTCGTTAATGGCTGAAATCGGACCAGTGAGAGGGGGATTTTCGAAAATTCGAAATATCTCCGTTACCATAAGTTGGATCAAAATATTGTATAGAACCAGTCCTATTGTAAATTAAATTTACTATAGATATTGTTCTATACATTTATTCTCTATCTTGAATATTAACCGAGATATTTGCATTGTTATTGAATTTGGGCCGATAACGGACGACAGTTTCCCACTAAAAGCTAGTTCGGCCCATTGCCATAACTGCTCGGTTCTTGTTTGGAGATTTCTCTATTGTATAACTTCACGTGGAAAATCTGCCTAGTTTACGCAGCCCCTGCGTGACGGACTTTTGTTTAATGGCCGTCCACATCCGTCAGCAAGGTACAAATGTATACTAATTTTCATTTACGATCACTAGTAAAAGTGATTAATTGATAGTACCATGTTGACAACCATAACATTGGATGATAAAAGTCCGTCAATATGTAAATTAAACGCCCCAAAGCTCACAAATTTGAACACTTACGGAAGAAAATGCGAAGTATGAAGCCATTTATTATAACTAAAAAGTAGTTGTTTATATGATGTGATGTTATTTAATAACGTCCACTTTGTGCTACTCGGCAAAATGGGACTGTTAATCAACAGGTTACCATCCTATTTTAGCCTTGGTGGGACTAAGGATTTTATTTAATGAGTTCGCCATTAAAGATATACCTATTGACCAGGCGGGAATCGAACTCTCCACTCTAGGTTTACCACGTGAGATTAAGACCAATACCTAAATCACATGGTTAATCTGAGCCCCTACGTAACCTGATGAGCGGTAAATTAAAGAACTCAGTATAGTAGGGAAAATTAAGAGAGAGGCATGTACACGTTGTGTTCTACTGATGAATAGTAAAGGAATATAGGACAAATAAGAAAATTAATATTTCACAAGTACGTGTTTATGCTCTTTTTACCAACATTCAGCCAGTTTACCAACATTCAGCCAGTAGGGCTCAATGGAACTTGTGAAAAAAAAATTAATTAATTTAATGAATTGACGTTGCTGGCTCAAACCTTAATTAATGAGAATGTAATGCGCAGGCAAATTATTTGTTTTTTAATTCTTTAAATGCATTATTTTCAGTTCACCTGGTTCATCGTTGTAGTATTATGTATTTCATAATTAGCCATGAGAATGTTCATAGTTTTTTTTTTTGCATATTTTTGACACGAATATCACTCTTTTCAATTATAGCTCATATAACAACTAGCCTTAACACAAAATTTAAGGATATTCAGATTGAATCCTTAACGAGTTCTTACGAAGATGTCGATTTATACCCCTTTACGGTCAAAATAATCAATTTTTTTTTGTTTGGTCACAGTGATGGTGATTGGCATAATTAGAATAATATATTTAATCCTTTATGTGCTTACTTTATTTTTATATTATGGAAAATATTTCCTAAATATCTGATTGTTTCTCACATCCGTGATTTGTCTAAATGAATATAATAAAAGTTAACCCTTTTAAATCTTTTTAAGTATGATGTAGACGTATTCTATTTTATACTATATATTTTTGTAAATGTTTATGTGTTTTAAATATGTTAATATTTGTGGAATATATTGGCTGCTGTCAGTTAATAGTTTTGTCATATCGTAGGTATGTTAAGGTTTTTTCGTTGGATGCAGTCTGTCAGTATGTGTTTTATCGTAAGGTGTTTGTTGCAGTATTTGCATATAGGGTTATCAGTCCTTGTCATTAAGTGTCTATGTGTCAGGTATGTGTGGCCGATCCTGAGTCTGGCAAGAATCAGTGTGCAACATTAAGAAAAAAACCTGCGCGCAAGTGACAGTTTGTCATTTCTTAATTACAAGCCGTGAGTCATACTGAGCGCCGAGAGAGGACATTTTCCCATGACATATGATAGTTGATGTTGACAAGGCTACCATCAGTCAAGGTAGCTCAGAGAGTGTTAGAGTTGGAAGGGGTGGGGGTGTATAAACCCAATCTCGGAGGTGAGCTCCCAGACAGTGGCTTATAAATCGAGGGGACTTGGGGGAGACACTGATAGTAAATAAATAAGGAGGCTGGAGTGTCTGGAAGGGTGATAAATAGTGGTTGGGAGGATACATTAGTTCTCGTTAGGGGATCATAGCCCAGGGCTCTCCAGCCCACCGCCGACTTAAGTCCACATAAACTTGGAGCAAGCTCTTTTATGAACTTCCATAGCCTATTTATCTAGAGTTACAGGTATCCATCCATCAGTGAACAGCTGGCTGATCGGAAGCAACCACAAGGAGCAACAAGATATGCATGACAAAACCTCTTATTTCCAGGATCACAATAGTTGCGTAGTTCGAATTGAAAGAATTGGACCAATAGAGATTTAAAAAAGTCCGTCACGCAGGGGCTGCGTAAACTAAGCAGATTTCCCTCCTGAAGTTTAGTAATAGATAAATCTACATACTGGTATCACAACAGCACTGTGAATAAAACAAACGGTAATAAGAAATCTTTCCCCTACCGACGGGAAATTTTTCAAATCTAAACAAACACGTCAACCAGCCTCACACCGGAAAGAAAAAAATTTCTAAATATATTAGAATGTAACATATTAATTTTATTGAGAACTATTTACTATATCTAGTACTGTAATTCATAATGAATCAGAATAATTGTTATCTCAATCAATCAAATTTTAGTAGATTGACCGGGGAAGGGGGGGAGATCACCAGAACATATTTGCACGTATCTCCTATAATAAAGGTCTCTTGAATACAATAGTTGGTATTTAAGCTTCGAATAATACGGTTTATTAAATAACAGAGTATTGTTTATGTAACATGAGTAGAAGTGGCGGTTTGCTGAAGGCTGGCAAATATTTCGGTTCATATTCAAGATAGAGAATAAACGAATATAACAATATTTATAGACATTTACAACAAGATTGGCTCTATACACTTTCCGATTCGACTTATAGTAACGGTGATATTTCGAATTTTCAAAGTTCCCCCTTTCCCCCTTGTCCGATTTAAGCCGTTAACGAACTTGATCTTTCTTTTTACATAAAAAGATTAAATATCGGGTTCGGTAACGTTCAAACAAAAACTGCGACCGCTAGAGCTGTAACGGACAATTATATACATGGATATATATATATATATATATATATATATATATATATATATATATATATATATATATAGTTTTGAACGGACCACATTTTCATCTACTAACAACGATCGATGGACATTTGAAGAGGGAATTAATAGAGAAATTACACGAGAGCCAAAATGTTACTGAAACGGCCGAACTAGCTAGCCGGAAACTCTCGACTACAACCGAATTTAGGCGATCTCGTCATATCCGTTACGTTCAAAAAAATGCACATATCTCGGTTAATATTCAAGATCCTTTATTTTTACATAAGACGTTTAAATATCGAGTTTGGTAAGAGCATTAACAGACACACAAACACATAATATATATATAATTTTGAACGGACCTCATTTTCGTCATCTCCTGTGTAGGATCGATGGACATTTGAAAAAATTGTTGAAAATAGCGTTATGAGTACGACCTCAATAGCTGATTTCTCTTAAGGAAAATCTGCTAAAACATAGTCCCACGTACAGTGAATGACGTTCAGTGAGGACTCCCGGAGGCTAGAGGTCATTTGAGCTAATCACAGAAAATTTTAAAGCATAAACAGAGCGTCCATGCCCGACAAGACGCTAGTAGAAATTATTCATATACACGAGTAACAGGCGCAGCTCCCAGGTCACGCACTTGGCGTTTATAACCGAGTCACCTGCCTTCGAATCAAGAGTACCATCCAATTTATGCTATTCTTCCAGCAAATGGTTTACGAATGTTCCCAAGATAGCGTACATCAATATCTTTTTGGAATGCATTTTTTTTTTCTTTCTACCTTTTTTATTTATTTATTTGGTAAGCTCCTCAACTAGACGATGTCCCTGAGTATCACTTATTTTCAAATCCTTAAATTAAAATATTAAAATAAAGAAATATGTTTTCGAAGTTATTAAAACAGTATAAAATATAGCTATATATAAATCTAAGAAATAAAATAAAACTCTGTAAAACTATAATTTTTGCGACAAATCCTGGCTTGAGGATGATGAAAGTCTAAGGCACAATTTAAAAATGTATTATTTTAGTTATATTTACAGCCTTGTTTGCAAAAACACCAATATGTATTAGTTGCATAATTTAATTTGAGATAAAAACGTAGAGAGATGAGTGGAGTAGGTGTGGTTTAAAGTTTGTTGTAAATGTTAATTGTCTTCAAGTGATTTAAGAGTGTATTTATATGTGGGCTACCTTCTGTTAATAGTTCGTACAAGTCGTTCGGTAAGTTGAGATGTTCACGTAGTCTGCAGTCAGTCAGGAGATGTTTAATGGTCAGTACTGTGTTACAGTGAGTGCATGTAGGTCGATCTTTTCGGTTTATGAGCTATGAATGTGTAATTAGTGAATGTCCAGTTCTAAGCCTAGCCAACACCACTTGATCTCGTCTGGTTAGATTTTCCAGAGATTTACCTTTGTTTGGGTTGTCTCGGATTTCTCGTAGTTTGTAGCCAGTCGGTCTATTTATCTATATTACGAATAACCATAATATAATTCAAAATGCATAATTGAGTTCAAATGCAAGGTATTTTATCACAATTTTAACAATGCTCATTTTATCGACCTTTGCCAAATAAATTTAGAGCATTGGAACGATGATAACTATGTTGATCATAGATCTTGCTTCGTGGTGTTCATTTCTCAAATAATTGCTGCAAATCTACTCCACCGATTACAAATATTATTACTTCCATCATCAAGTGGGTTTCTTCTAAAAAATCTGGGGGAAATGTATAGTGAAGTGCAGCACATATTACTAAAATTTAAAACTGTCGCATAATTTTGACAGGAAGTACCTTTGCTGGACTTAATTTTTTTTTTATTTCCAGTGGTAGATTTAAATTCTTGGCACCTTTTAATGTTGTTTTTACCACGAGCCTATTTGTGCTTACAATAAAACTGTACTTGTGATAGGCTTAAGCTTGCATTGGTCTTTAAGCACAGTAACTAATTCCTGGTAATTTAATAATTTGTTGACATATGACGTAGGAATATTTTAATCATTGGATTCTGCAATGTCAATAGTATTGGCAGTCTTATTGATCGCATCAATACTGACAATAACCGGTTTGCTGCGGTAGCACTGTTAGTCAGTCTCCATCACAATACATGTTAACACTAAAGATAGTGTAGAATAAGAATTCTAATTTATTATTATTACTGCAATACATAAATCATATTACAAAGAGGTTCAAGGCCGTAGCTGTTCCAAACAAACCAGATCGAACATTTATTTCAGTCATGGAGTTCATTCCAACGATTCTTGCCACACATGAATTTCGGTAAAGTAAAACTTTCAGCTCAAGAACGAAACATAATAAAAGGAATTCAGTTGTATAGAAGGAGTTGTGTTATTATTTATGAATGAAGCCGAGGCGGCGCCACACTACAATACGGCCATTCATAAATGATTGACAACAGCTGCTGCCTGGGCCTTCTACCACTATCAGAACACATGCATCAATATTTACACTCATGTATGAACTCTTTTAATCTTACTGCAGTAGATTGAGTAACCTAATCAACAGAACCATTCATGCATTCGTTGAAAAGGAGAAATGTACTTTTTTGTTGTTTCTCAAGTAAACTCTTAAACGAAAATTATTTTAAATATCAATTTCCATAAATCTCAGGAACAGTATTCTTTTTCTTTGAACTAAAAAAGTCAACCTAAGTCTTATGAGGACAGGTTATGAACAGGTTACCGCTCTTTTCTAGTTGGGGTGAAACTAAGGAAGATATTGTAATATTATTGTTTGGCGAATTGATGATGATTTATTTATTGGAGCTTCGCAGCTTTGGCGATGTTGAAAAAGCTTCGTAACTTAAAAAACTAAACAAAACAAAACTCAAATGAAAAGGAACTTCTAATTTTTTGGAGCTGAGCAGTAGAGAGATTACAAGTGTCTTACAAAAAGTCTTAGTTAAAAGTACTTTTAATGGCTAATTTGTTTAAATTTTAAAGTTTAAAAGTGTTATTTAATTTCATTCGGCTGTGGAAAATATAAAAAGGAATTCACATGTTATTTTCGTTAGTTTTCATTTATTTGCATTAAAATTATTTTCAGTTATTATAATAATGTAGTACTCGTATATGTAATATAATAAACTTTTGAATATAAAGACATTGGATGTAGTTATTTCTTAACAGCCTCAACTACTTCAGTAAGCGTTTCACACAGTGGTCATTACCAACTACTAATACACTACTTTGTGACTAATTACATTAGTAGTTGTAATTGTAACTATATTTCAACTAATGTAGTTATAACCTGTAACTTGTAATTGAAATTACAATTTTGCCCAACTCTGGTACGGGGTAAGGTTCCAATTATGCCCGAAAAC
Source organism: Riptortus pedestris (assembly GCA_019009955.1). Taxonomy (NCBI): domain Eukaryota; kingdom Metazoa; phylum Arthropoda; class Insecta; order Hemiptera; family Alydidae; genus Riptortus; species Riptortus pedestris. The sequence continues at coordinate 39,371,510 of CM032231.1, forward strand.
TAGAACAGAATGTTTGATATTAAGCACTGACTTTATTTTTGGACATACAAATCAGCTGAGGTTTTTGAACACCTGACCTAGGAACCACTAATCGTGTACCCCTAGCCTCCCCAAGTCTTTTAGATGTGAAGCCATCTAGCCACGCTTCCTCTATCGATTCGATGTACCACCGTCATTTCTGGCCAGCCAGTTTGATTCTAATGTTTCACAATTTTTTATATACATTGTATTTTATGGTTAATCCATGCGGTGCATACAAATGGACTCAATTAAATTTTAAATAACGAAAATGGAATTAGAAATGTATATATTTGTCTCAGCGAACATTTAAAGTTCAAGGCTAGCTCCAAACCAATATTTGAAATAAATGTTTTTCGTGTACTTGCATTAATGTACAGCTATATTTAGTTTTGAACTTATGACCTCTTATTAATATTCAAACCAGCCTTATTATTAATAAAGTTGAACTCATTCCAACAAATTACAATGTATCCTTTACTGAATCATTTTTTCATCAATATTAACCTATTAAGTAACCCTAAATCGACATTTATCTAGATACATAAATATAAATGTATATTTGGGAAAAATAATAAGCCCAGTAAGAAGGCTTAGCTCTATGTAAAGAGGAATTAAGCTCAAGCCCAAAGTAGTTTCTGGATGGAAATCAGTTCTGAGAAATAATTTCACGAGGAAAGCTTGAATAAAACGTTGCAAAAATTTGCAAGCCAGAAACATGCACTTAATAGCAAAATATTGTTTTGAAGTAAATTAACCAAATATAGTCTAGAACTTAATATCACTATCTCATTAGAAAAGAATGGAAAACTAACTTATAGAACACTAATGACCAAGTTTTCAAAATACTTGCTTTTTACCCGAAAATGGTGTTTGTAACGGACCTAAAGTATGAAGTAATTATCAATACGATTCAAAAAATGTTCATTACATAATTAAACATGAGAAATCCGATTGGTTTGAAAATCAAGAGTGTCTTTATTGGCTAATTAAGATAACAAAGTAATAGAAAAGCTAAATTAGTAATACAACATGAGATCAATAATAACCAACTCATGCACGATCAAGAACTTCTTAGAATAACTAGAATAAATAAATCTTTCGCACTGCAGTAAGTTCAACAAAATTTGATAATAAATTTGAAATTTGACACGGACAATTCCCCAAGGCCTTCCGTGTTATAATGGGAATGACCATAGTGTCTACGAGTATAATTCATTAGAATCGACTTATTTCTCTATTGAAGAATGGAACTATATAGTAATAAAGATACATTCTAATGGTGAATTTAAGAAACTGGAGTAATCAAGTTGAACTATCTTAAAACGGGTTAAACTAGACCAAAATGTGAGGGGGGGGGGTCCAGAGTCCAATTGGTGTTAGACTGCACTACCGCATTTTCCAGGAGGAAAGAATTTTCAACAGGCATTTCTCGGAATTCTGCTTCCAGGGAAATTATATTTTAATTTTACTTACGTCTTCACTAATTTGGGAAGGAAGAGGGGAACCCTATTTGGCATAATGTCTCTTGAATGGACACGGTTACATTCACGAGGAATTTGAGTGGAAAAAACCGTGGTGGTTTCACTTAACTTGTATACTATACTATCAATTTATTCATTAACGATGGAAATAAATAAGAGATTGATAACGGTGGTAACTGTTTAATTTCACTGCTGAAGTAAGGAAACTGACAACAGGTGGACTTTGACCCCATAGTTAAAAACATAACAGGAAACTAAAGTGAACAAGATATTCACTATCGTGCCGAGTGGGATGGCTGAGAAAAAATCCTCAATTTAAAAGCATTAACCATTTCGATAACTGATGATATATGTGAATTATTCAGTTTGGCTCTTAAAGAAGGTTATTTATTTATTACAATTCACATCATCAACTATTATCATTAGCGGCAGATGGATCTATATTTCTTGTAACAAACAAGTTTCAGTTAAAAATACAAAAAGCCTTTTTATGTGTTCTTCGTCGTCCCCAAGGGGTTATCTTAAGTTCGGTTTGAGGTAGGTAGGTCTTCTTGGGAAATAGTATTTTTTACAATTAAGGAGAAGATGTGAGACAGTAAGATGGGCATTACAACAATCGCAGGTTGGTGGGAATAAGTCTTTCAATAAATAACTATGTGTTAATTTTGTGTGTCTAATTCGGACACGGGCAAGAACCACCAACTCTTTTGGATTTTTTTACTTACAGTATTCCAACATTCAGTAATTTCTTTGATTTGACGCAGTTTATTGTCATGTTTTTTCGACCAGTCTGACTTCCACCTTTGAAGTATGAGCTTTTGAAACTCTCGTTTCCAATCATCTGGTGAGATGAAGATTACATTCTGTTTAAGAAGAAGGTTGTATTCTGTTTCACGGTAAATTATATTGTTCTAATCGTGGAAGGATTATGGATTCGAATGGATTCATCTTGTTGTAGTGATTTGTTTAGAAAAATTACTGGATAGATTAATTTTGAACCAAAATAAAAAATTCCTTTATTAAAAACATTCTATGCTGGGCGCTATTTATGAATTAATTATTCACTATAAGAAGAAGGGTTTTTTAAATTCTAAGAGGTAGTAGATAATGACCAGACTGGTAAATGAATGGATATTTTGGAGTGTTTAGAGGATAAAGCTGACAAATTACTAAGCCTCTTGGGCCTTAATAAAATGACTGATATAAGTCTTTTAGCGTCCTCCAGTTTTGAATTTGGCAAGATCTGGACAGGCTTTAACAAAATTGTTACTTAAATTAACTAGTATAATGTTTTATTATAGAATTAAATATTGAGGGCGTAAAATTAATTTTTTTCTTTGCTTTATTGATAATGCGGTGTAATAGTTAGAAGTGCTTGACACGTCTAATGGCAGATATCTGAAGATGAAAGAATGGACTCTTGAAAATAAGCTGAACTTATATAAAAACAATTTAGAATAGCCAATGAGTTTAAACAAACTTCATTTTTGTCTTTTCCCTGGTAGAACCGATGGACATTTGAAGAAATGTTTAGAAAATCGCGCTATGAGTACAAACTCAACAGCTGATTTAGCTTTTAGGAAGTCTACTGAACTAGCTTTAAGTTGGTCAACTGATATAGCAATGTAGGTAAATGATTACTGTGCATATGCAAAATATTTATATTTTAAAATCAATATTTATGTTTAAATATATTAATTTATAGATTTACATCAAATTGTTTGTTCCTGCAATGACTTTTTGAGGGATTTTCTGAAATTGTTTGTTATAAGTTAAATAACCAAGAATTACAATTTTGATTACCAACCATAAATAGTCTTATAGTATGGACATTATTTTAGAGTCATCAACAAGAAAGTAGTACATCATATGGCACAGCCAATACATCGTAAAAAATGTAGGCCGATTTTCTCTACAATGCGTTTTATTTAGGCAAAGTTCATTTTCAGAGCAACAGCTCCATCTTCAATTCCTCTTGATGGGCACAAA
>CM032231.1:39380000-39385000 GCA_019009955.1 Riptortus pedestris
ATTATTAAAAATTAACAAAAAAATGTAAAAATGAATACGAATGCCAAGGTTTTTTTTTTTGTTACCTTTCTTACATGAACTAAAATATTAATTTAGGAACTCATTAGTATAGTTAAGTAACTTTTTTTTTAATACTAGAAAAACTCATATTTTTAGTCCAGGAAACCACAGTACAACCTCTGAGTTTTATTTCTGATTTCCAGCTGTAGATCCTCGAAACACAGATTTCGTTATGAATATGGAGATGGAGATGTTCACAGTAGCGTCGTCCTGATTAAACTGTCCTTTGATCTGCAACATAGCTAACTGCTCGATCCAAATACGCTCACGAGTTAAAATAATATTTTACCAGTATTTTCCCTTACTCTAATAGATACCAGTTGCAGCGATTACACTCTGATGAAGGCAATATTAACAAATATTCTGAAATTGACATTATAATGTTAATTTTTGCAAATTTTGGACAATGTGAGCAAGCGGAAGATCCGACTAAATTCCTTTTTAACTTTTTTTTTCCTTTATCCCATCGTATCTATTTCAAAGTAATTTGGCTCTAATAAAACAGTTATGTAGAACCGCATTTTTATGTCAAATTTCAATAATTATTATTAAATAAAGACTCAATTGCCAAACAATAAAGTGTTGGTAATACAATTTTCAAAGAATATCTAATTTATTCTGAAATCAGCCCCATTGACTTAATATTACTTGTATATATTTTTATTTCAAACGTACAGGGAAATCGGTTCATAATCAAAAAGTCCGTCACGCAGGGGCTGCGTAAACTAAGCTGATTTCCCACGTGCGTTGCGTATTTGCATTTATCTTAAAACGTAATTGTTCAATGATTATAATATTTGGTATATAAACTTCAAATAAAGTGCTTCATAACATAATAGCATATTGTTAATATGAGAATAGTAAGAGTGGGGGTTTACTAAAAGCCGAAAAGTAACAAATGCAAATATCTCGGTCAATAATGAAGATAGTGAAAAAATGTACATAACAATATTCATAGAACATTACATTCGCAATAAGATTAGTTCTATACAATGTTTCGATCCGACGCATAATAACGGAAATATTTAGAATTTTCGAAATTCCCCCCTCTAAACCCCCCTCTCCCTGGTCTGATTTCAGCCGTTAACGAACTTGATCTTTCTTTTTGTATAAAACGATTAAATATCGAGATTGGTAACGATCAAACAAAAATTTCGACCGCTAGAGCGGTAACAGACAAATATATATATATATATATATATATATATATATATATATATATATATATATATATATATACAGTTTTGAACGGACCCCATTTTCGTCATCTGCTAGGTAGGATCGATGGACATTTGAAGAAAAATTTCGAAAATTCCGCCAGGAGAAAATTCTTGTGAGGAGATTGTTAATGTTGGAAATTTAATATAATTTGAGTCGTAATGTAATTGTTAAATAATTGCACGGTAACTATAAAATAATGGGAAACTTGAGTAACGAAGATTTATTTTGAAAAGTGGCTCAACGAAGAAATTTGTTAGACTGTTTGCTAGAAACGAGCAGTAACCTACAGATAAGCCGCCCAACTACGCTTAGTTTGTTATTTAATATAGATGTAAATTTTCGTTCCTCAGTCTCTTTACCTGCCCCTTCCCCCAACTACATATGCCAGAACCTGATCCTCAAATAGCTGAGTTTCTTATCTTCAATATATTGCAGATGCGTTTTTACTAAATTTTCTCTTTTTGTGCATTTTCGTCCACATTTTTTAAATTATCTACTTCAGTGATTCCTTTCTTTTTAAGTCCTAAAAAATTATGGTTAAATCTTATAGAAATTTATAACCGTCAAATTCATATAGCGTTTTGTGGGTAACGGTCAACTAAGGCGATGAAATTTAAAACGTGGTTTACTCATCTCGGTCCTTCTTACTTATCTGTTTCAGCCTGTGGTTTTAGCAGATTTTCGTATTTCGTCCGTTTCCGGAGTTCAGCTCACGTGTAACCTAAGTTTTCTTGTTTTCTAACCTTTTACTTTGTATGATATATGCAAATACGTTCTGCTCATCCGCCCCCCCCCTTCTTTATTTCTTGGACTACTAAAATTTCAGTTATTAAAATATGAATTATTCTGATTCATTATTAATTGCAGTACTAGATATAGCAAGTAGTTTGCATTAAAGTTAATGTGTTATATTCAGATGTATATCAGTAATTGTTTTTCTTTACGGTGGAGAATATGTCTATTTGTTAAGCTCTCAGTGGTTGGCAGACCTATTTGTTTACAATTCATAAGCCGTTTCCGTTGGGAGCTTATTAAAATTAACTTTACGGTATTTACTCACGGTGAAGTTAAGTGTTAGCAGTATTTGGATTTCTCTATTGTAAAACTTCACGTGGGAAGTTTGCTTAGTTTACGCAGCCCCTGCGTGACGGACTTTTATTTCAGTATCATTTATGTACAGTTTCTAGTTTTATGGCACTCCACTGGAGGCTATGAAAAGTGCGTCATGATCCTTTTAAGAAATAATCTTCGTGGAGTGGCATTTCTATTAAGCCGTGAAAAATAGCAGTTTGAGGAAGGTGATCAATTTTCCGAACGTTGATAAAATTGTGTAAATACTTAATACTGTCTTAGTTCTTTGATACCCATAAAGACGAAATATTATTAAGGTTCGCAAGTTTGCGGGGGGAGAAGAAAGCAAGTTCAGTCAATTGCAGAAATTATTAAACTCCTTTCCATTAAGGGCATGGATGTGGAAATGGCACAGGAGAGGAACAAGTTGAGTACTTCAAAGCATAAGCAATGGTGAAGTAATATCTGTTAATGAAGTAGTTAAAGGATCGAAGTTGTGCTGACGGCAGATTATTCACAGGTTATTCTCTGAATTCCAGACCAGACCAGACTCTGGAGTGTCACGGCAAACTGAGCACTAAAGGCTTGACCTCGCCAGTTCTAAACGGATAGGTCAAGAGTCTCTTCTGGTTCGAATTGTCACAACCTATTGGAATTAGTTTGAAGAGCGTACTCTGGGAAATCGCTACCAGACCCCCTAGGAGTGAAATGACAAAAGACAAGAGGTTCACAAAGTTAAGAGAAAGATGGTTCTCATAATAGACATGAGATGTACCTAAGCATTACAGAGTGAATTTTGGCTTTCGCGTGCAAGCTTGAGGAAGAGACACTTTCGGTTTGTTTTCGGAGGAACCAAAAATGGATGATTATGTATGGATTTTTACTATTTGAAATGGAAAGTGTATGTCGCCTATGTACTTGAGAAGCAATGCTCTAGGCACATAGTGAAGTAGAAGGTACCTTTAGCGTGCTTGATAGTTAGAGAACGAAGCAATGCTCCAGGGACACAGTCAAGCAGAAGGTACCCAGACTATACTTGTGAGGGAGATGGAGTCAAAGCAATGCTCCAAAGCATACGGTGAAGTAGAAGGTACCCTTAGCGTACTCGACAGGTAGAGAACGAAGCAATGCTCCAGGCACACAGTCAAGCAGAAGGTACCCAGACTATACTTGTGAGGGAGATGGAGTCAAAGCAATTCTCTAAAGCATACGGTGAAGTAGAAGGTACCCTTAGCGTGCTTGATAGCTAGAGAACGAAGCAATGCTCCAGGCACACAGTCAAGCAGAAGGTACCCAGACTATACTTGTAAGGGAGATGGAGTCAAAGCAATGCTCCAGGCATACGGTGGATTAGAAGGCACCCTTAGCGTACTCGACAGGTAGAGAACGAAGCAATTCTCCAGGCACAGGATGAAGTAGAAGTTTCCATCACCGTACTTGATAGCTAGTTAGAGTGCTAAACAATACTCCAGACATTCAGTGAAGTAGAAGATCATACCACTCCTGAATGGGAGTAGGTAACTTATTACAATTAAGAAAGAGGTGTCAAAATTAAAAAAAAAATTGCATGATGATAATGACTTGTTAAGCAGGTTCCGATATGGCAGATTCCGAATTGGCATGGCCGATATGGAAAACTAGGTTATAAAGACAATATGGATGATGATGATTATTTTCGAAGATCTCCTCCAATATTCAAATTACTATAACAACTTCATGCATAGATCAGAAATATACTTCATCACTCATTAAAGTGTCTGGGAAATTGAAGAGTCCTGCATTTATGTAGGTCAACTTCTTGACCTTCCCGATTTATTAGTTCAATTGCAAAGTGTTAATTGGAGTGTTATTGTGCTCTTAGATTAACCTTTTACATAGAAATTATGCTTGGTGAACACAACGGCTGATGAGTTCAGATACAAACAGGACTCTACGTAAGTAACCTTGTACCAATAATGCATACGAATTGACCCACTCTGCTCAATCACTCTAGTCTGTGTCTGAGCAGATAGAGTGGCACAGCAAAGCTTTGTGCAATTATCTAATATGGCCCAGATTCAACCGATGACCAGTCATATCACTTGTATTTGGATTTAAGAAGCTGATAGACATATCCTTTTAGGAGACGAAAGATACAGATATACGCCAAGTATTATGCGGACATTTGAATTCACATTAAAAAAAAGTCCTTATACTTGTTTAATTCAAGAAAACTAATATAGCACCATGAATTGCATTCAATTCAAATATTAGTAGACGAGTACATAACCTTTCGTTCTTCAGAAAACTTAGGATGGTTTGTAGGAACCAAGCGCACTGTTAGAGATTAACTAATTGTATTTAAATTACCATGATATTAAGGTAATTTTCCCCACAGGGTAAATTTGGAATTTTAAGCATTCCGTCAAATATTAAAAAAAAAAGTTTCATAGAAAAGGAGATATTTACGTTTTTTAGGCTATATCGTCAAGGACCTAAAGGTTCACCACACTGTCCATAAGTCCATGTGTATTTTAACGTGTAGATGTAACTTCATGAAGTTTAGCGCGCACTTGTACATTGTTGGTGAGGCCCTCTGGGTTGGCACTCTTGAGATAATTATTAGCACATTTCCCCTTTCATCACTAAAGCCCTTTCAGCAACGCGAG
>CM032231.1:39390000-39407500 GCA_019009955.1 Riptortus pedestris
AATAATGGAAATGCTCTTATAGTTTAAATTTCTATTAGAAATAAATAATAAAGTTATTTTCTAGGGAAAATAAATAAATGAGGCGAAGGGGGAGGGGGATTTATAGTCTCACTAATCCGAATCATACTTAGTACTAAATAATCGAATTTGTCATAATATGCCTATATTAAAAACACTTAAGCGTTATAAACTTATTTAAATAAGTACTAATAAAATCGTCGACTCCCGCTATAGATTTAGCTTATATCCCGTATTTACTTCATTTTACGACATAAGTGAATGAAACAAAAGTTGCTCTAAATAAAAAAGTAAACAACTTTTGTTATGTGCACCTTTGCCGAAAAACAAATAGAAAATGAAATATCGTGAATTTTTACTTCAGGCCACCCTTATAACTCCCACTCCCGTTCGAACCTAAAAAATTTAATATAGCTTATAATCATGGGAGAATTAATGCTAATTGACATACCGAGTTTTGTTAAGTTCGGTTCAATCGTTAGCGCCGAATAAAATAGTTGACTCCCGCTTTAGTTTATAGTATATATCTCGTTTATACTTCGTTAAAAGTCAAAAATGAATATCACAAAAGTTACTCTAAATAACAAAATAAACAACTTTTGTTATGTTCATATTTGCCGAAAAACGAATAGAAAACAAAATACCGCTATTTTAAATTCAGGCCTCCCTTACAACCCCCACTCCTGCCCGTCTCTAGAAATGTTAGTATTGCTTATTATAATGAAAGCGTTAGTGCTAATACACATACCGAGTTTTATTCATTTCGGTTGGGTCTTTCGTCTCAAATAAAATTGTTCACATTCGTTATAGGTTTTTGCGTATATCTCGTTAATAATTCGGTATACGAAAAAAGTTTATATAACAAAAGTTACTCTAAATAACAAAATAAACAACTATTGTTATGTTTATATTTGCCGAAAAACCAATAGGAATCGAAATATCGCTATTTTTTATTTCAGGCTTCCCTTATAACCCCCACTCCTGTTCGTCTCAGAGGATATTAATATAGCCTAAAGTCTAAGTTGGGTTAGTAGTAATATACATACCAAGTTTCATAAAATTCGGTTCAGCCGTTTATGCGTGAAAAGGTAACAAACAAACAAACAAACAAACAAACATACACGAAAGAAACAAAATGCAGTTATGGTGTCTATGACACCTATGAAACGAAAAGTTATCGTGAAATTTCGCGAAAAAAATCAATGAACAGACAGAGGTTACAATTTTATATATATATATATATATATATATATATATATATATAATTGTGCTGATGTTTTCGACCAGGTTGTATTTATATATGGTGTGTTGTTCTTTTCGGAGTTTTGGTCAATGTTGGTGAAATGAATCTTAGTTTATGCCGATATTTCGAGAATCTTTATTTTCTCTTCCTCAGGGCAAGACTAAATATATTTATAGACTATTATACATTCTTATTGCATTATGACTAGGGTTATCTTATCCCGGCATAAACTAAGATTCATTTCACCAACATTGACCAAAACTCCGAAAAGAACAACACACCACACATATATATATATATATATATATATATATATATATATATATATATATATATATATATATTCGTCTTCTTGGTAGGATCGATGGACATTTGAAAAAGTTTTTGAAAATCGCGTCATGAGTACGACCTCAATAGCTGATTTTCCTTATGTTTTTTGTGGGTTTTTCATGTTATGCAAATACTTTATGAATGACTTCATTAATTATGGTTTTGCGTACCAGACTCGACAATGTTAATCTAATGAATATAATGCTCGTTATTTTACCATTTCTTCCAAACGTAAAGATCATAATTGTTAAAGGTAGAAATTAAGCAAGGAAGAGGGTTTTTAGTGGAAAAGTCAAAAATTCAAAGATCAATAAAATATAAAATCAATCTTGTTAAAACATTTGATCTCTACAATTGTTTATCTTAAAACTTTTTGTTAACTCGGATATTAAGGGAGTAATTTGTATTTTCTTGTTTTCGTTCTTTATTAAATCCCCACTTTTGCTCACTCACACACCGAATGTTAACATTGTGAAACTCAGTCACTGAACAGCGTTCTACCACTTTAATTACTTTTTACGTAGGCTTTTTATCGCCGCACTTCGTCTAAATTCTGAATTACATCATGTCTGTGTGACAAGACTAGATGGTAGATTACTGATGTAGTCTGCTAAGTCATACTGGCTGATGATTATCATTAGTCAGCTTATGCAGGCTACCCGATACGGAGGGATGGCTATCTAACAAATCTGGCTTAGAGTGGGATTTACTCAAATCAAGCCATTATTGGTGTGGATGGAATTTTTCTCATGATGCCTTTATTGTTTGATGTTCTGAGGCCGAAGACAATAGGCAACCACTGCCTGTTCTTGTGGCCCTCTTATTCCCTTGTTCGTTGACGTAAATATTAGGTCTACCTGTTCACGAGATCAATTACCAGGTGTATCCTGTAGATATATCTTAAAACTTAATACGAGAAAAATTGAGAATAGATGGTGAGATGAGATCATTGTGTCGTTTAATATACGGGGAATCTGCTTAGTTTTCACAGCCATTGAGTGGCGGGCTTTATAATAACGCATAGTTTTTTTAGCAATGTAAATGAATAACCTAAAAAATAAATAATTTTAATGGAAATATGGAAAGGAAAAATTAATTCGTTTATGAACTACTGAATATACTGCTAGACATACGAATACAAATGTTTAAGGCCTTGTTGAGATTATTTGTTTGAATAGTGATGGTGTTTTTAATTTTAATGTGAGTACATAATTATGAGTAATAAATAAGCTAAATGTAATCGAGCTAATTAGGTCTCTTCAAAATATTCTACATCATCATACAAAGGTGGATGAAACGGTTTTAGTAATTCAAGTGGTAGACCGGTAGCCTGAGAATAAATTGACTTAATAGGCTTAAAAGCAAGTAAAATTGAAAGAGAAGCACTGGGAGAGTTATGAGAGGGTGAGTTGAAAAGGGGTCTGGAGGGGATAGGGTAGTCGAGGAGATCCAATAAAGGGTTGTAATACAGGGATTATGAGCACCAGGAGGCACGGGCGTTTGGATATTTGAGCCGTGGGGAAGGAGAGGGGTTTTTAAAAATCTTAGTGAGAGAAAGAAATTTGCATTTAATCGTGAATGAACATTCTGCGGAATACGATATTAAAAGTCTAACGGAGCGAGAGGAGATAGAGAGAGGGAGAGGGAGAGAGAGAGAGAGAGACGAAGAGGCTAGCGATCGGATTCGAAGGTAGTGGAGTAATGAAAGTTCCCCTTAGGGTTGAAGGAGGGAAAGGAAGGTTATATTGCTGAGTTAATCCTTGTGGAGACTCTGAGGGGTAAAGATTGAGGGAGAACTTCACAAAGAATCCCCTTTAATAGTACAGACTTAGCCGAGGATTTCCCTCCGTCTTGAATAAACAAAATACCCATTAAAGTTATTTCCAAGAGGTCCCCTCTGGAAAAATCATCCAAGTATAGAAAATATTATGAGTTCGAGGACTATATGTACACGACGGATGCATTACACGCAGAAGAGATAAAGCAGCTTCTCCAAATAAAGAGTTTTACTACTTTAAACCAATTTCTCTGATAAGATTTAAGAAGAAAAATATGTTAAAAGATTTTTCAGGTGGCTGGGTTGAAACCCCAATATGCCTTCGTCATAACAAAAGGCTGTTAAGAAAACAACCTCAACATAAAACAAACAAAATTCCATTGTCACGGTGACGAGCATTCCATCGAACTCGAGCTGTTCATTTTAGCACATCATAGCCTTTTCAAAAGTGATAGATGATCTGCAATTGTAATAAAAGCCAAATTTTATTTTAATGTCTGAATGTTAATGTTTCTTAATCAATTTTATCTCAATATTCGTTGTAATTGTCAAACTGTTGAATGCCTGATGAAATTTGATGGCAAGATTCCTGAAGTAGTAAACGTTAACTCGGTCTTAACATTAGCAAGGCTGACTACCCGCATCAAGTAAACAGTCAAGAGTGGCGATTTCACTCGCATGGCCAAAAACATGAGTTGGTAGTGTTTGATTGACTTGGTGCGATGAATCATTTATATTAGTCTTGCCTGAGCCGGTGTTTGTTCAGTTTTGTAAGACCTGCTATACGTAGCTATGAACCTTGGTGAAACTTCGCAGGACTTCTGGTTGCAGTAACTCTATGCCAATTGCTAGTCAGTTGCCATCATGCTCTGGTCTAGAGAGCAGCGCGCCTTTGCAGCCGAGAGCTTCTTTTATAACGGTCGCTCACTTGTTGCTACGCAACGTGTCTTCGGCGCAAGCTTTGAAATTCCTCCTCACAGGCTCGCTCCTGGCCGTAATTCGATTCTGTCGTGGGTTAGCTCATTTCAGGAGTGTGGAAGTGTCGCTAAACCAAGAAGTAGACATCAACGGACCACCAGAACTCCGGAAAATGTCGTATGAGGCAGTCAATTCTTCGTTCTCCCCGGCGTTCGGCTCGCAAACATCCAACTGCTCTCGGAATATCTGGCACCATTGTTCGACGAATTCTCCATAAAAAGCTTCAATTTCATCCCTATAAATTGGCTGTTGTGCAAGAATTAACTGAACGCCATTTGGTTGTCCGTAAAAATGCATGTGCTTGACAACCTGGCTCAAGATGCGGGAATTTTTTCAGTGACGAGGCTCCCTTTCACTTTTCACTTTTTATGTCAATCGACCACGGACCATAGCTCACCTCACGAACAACATTCGCGATGCCATTGCCAACATTCCGATTGGACATCTTCGTGGAGACGAACTTAAAAAATCCACTTAATCAGTGTATGCAAAATGGGGGTCACCGTTTAACTGATGTATTTTCAAGACAGTATGGAAAAAAAAAACTTGGGATATTTTATTGTCAAATAAAAAAAGAATTAAAGCAATAACTGAAGTACTTTTATTTTTATTGAGTTTTCAAATAAGTTGTTGTCTGTCGTACTCTGTACTAAACATTATACCAATCCTCTTGTTATTGAAAAGTTTAATAATAAAAACAGAGAAAAAATAACACATTATTGTTTATTGGTTACCCGGCCAAATTTATATACCACAAATTAATACAGTAGCAAAACAATGTACTGAAGAATTTGAAATTTTGGTTGTACCTCGCCGAGACTCTTTCTCTGAAATAAGAAAACTGGTAATCCATGACTGGAATGATTTATGGCATAGCTCTCCCAGCAAAATGAGAGAAATCAAAATAACACACGAACTTTCACTTAAGTAATTGACAATCTAGAAGAAAAGAAATTGTACATACCCGCCTACGTACAGGCCACACTGGACTAACGTATTCATGTCTATTGAGCAGGGAAGATGAACCCATGTAGTCGATACTGTAACAGGACACTTACTATAAATCATAGTATCAATGTATTAGCTGACATTCTAGTAATACCCAGAGATTAATGCGAACTACTAGCCGGCAATAGCCAATTTATAGATAATGCTTTTAAATATTTAAGAAATAATGGATTAGTTGATGAAATATAAAAGCCATTAAACTGTTGTATAAGTAGGTGTGCGCGTTTGTGTTTTTATTTTTTTCCCCGAATGTCTGTGTGACTATATGTTAATTTATATCTAAATCTTCTTAAAAATGTTTTCTTTATGTAAAAATATACAGAAAACAGTGCATTAGTAAAACATAAGACTATAGAGTTTACCTCCTTACATTTTCTACCTCCTTATGTTTCTGTTGTAAATATACTAATCCATTGTCATCAATTTCTAACAAATAACAGTTTTTGTTGGAAGTAATGAAATAAAATGAATCATATGATGGAAGGCAATGTTGGCAATCCTTGACGAATTTTAGCAGATTTCCCTTAAGGGAAATCAGCTATTGAGGTCGTACTCATGACGCGATTTTCGAAATATTTCTTCAAATGTTCATCGATCCTACCCAGGAGATGTCGAAAATGAGGTCCGTTCAAAATTATATATATATATATATATATATATATATATTTGTCTGTTAACGCTCTAGCGGTCGCAATTTTTGTTTGATCGTTACGAAACTCGATATTTAACCGCTTTATGTAAAAAGACAGATCAAGTTCGTTAATGACTGAAATCGGACTAGAGGAAGGGGGGTTTAGAGTGGGGATTTTCGAAAATTCAAAATATCTCCGTTATTATGCATCGGATCGAAACATTGTATAGAACCACTCTTATTGCAAATTAAATTTACTATAAATATTGTTATATACATGTATTCTCTATCTTGAATATTAACCGAGATATTTGCATTTTTATGAAGTCTGTGAGACATGTGGTCGGGTATAGTTTGGATTAGGTCGGCCATCTTCGTAACCGCTCGGCTCAGTTGGAAGCTTCTTCTAACCTTACCTGTCGTTTCTAACCTTACCTTACCTTCCTTACATTGTGAGATTTATGCATATACGTTCTGTTCATCCCCCCCCCTTCTTTAGTTCTTGGACTACTAAAATTTGAGTTATTAAAATATAAATTACTCTTACAATTCAGAAGTTGGGAATTTATTTTAATTAACTGAAAGATTTCTCATTACCGTTTGTATTTGATCATGGTGGTGTTGTGTTACCAGTATGCAGATTTCTCTATTGTAAAACTTCACATGGGAAATCTGCTTAGTTTACGCAGCCCCTGCGTGACGCACTTTTTTATTATTAAGACTTAGCTACTTCTTGTTGGTTACACCGACAGAGAAAATAGATTACTAAAATATTAAAAAACAGTCCTTATTTAAAACTTAAAAGCGACATTAATCAGTAAAATTTCTTGAAAATGATAAACGCTCTAACATCATAACAACATTGTTATTTTGTAATAATAGCATTATAGAGGTTTAGCACTTAAAAGCCAAATAAGCGGCTTAAGCCAGCTGATACCATTAATCCTGTAAGTCCTACTGGGAATTAAACAGCCGTCAACACGCCTCAGCCTCTAGCTAACAACATAAACAGTGATGTATTATATATAAAGATAAGATATTACGTAAATTGATAGACTAAATGAAAATAAGCTTATAAATCTGTGCCATTGTTATCTTAATTTTTGTAGTTATGGAATTTAGATAGTTGACAAAGATTGAAATTTTGTCAAACTAATACTGTCTGCAGGAATGATGTTAATGAGCTCTGTACGATTATGTGGATATATGAAGAGGTTTTAAAAGAATGTGCAGCTCTCAAGCACTCTGTTCAATACAGAGCACCTAAAAATCTTACATGATGTGGTCAAAATAAAATTACATCAATTATTAATAAAGCCAATAATAAGAACAAAATAATTTTAAAATCTGATAGAGGCCAGAGTATGTTAATTTTATGGTAATATGAATATATTTTTAATTTAAAAAAAAAAAAAAAAAAAAAAAAAACTTAAGGTGAATGGGCACAATTACATAAATTATATTTTAATATTCAGAAATCTCCATACATTATTTTTACTCATAAAAAATCCCCTCCACCATTACATACAAGGACAAGACATAAAAAACGTAAATCAATAAAATACTTAGGCATATTCTTTGGCAGTATGCTTAATTGGAATAGATAAGCTAAAAGAACGATTATTGAAATTCATCAACACATTATCTAAAGCAGCAAAAAATACTTGGGGAGTGAAATCAGACGCATTACACATATTATATAAAGGTGCTATCCTTCCTTCCCGAACATATGGAATAGACATTTTGCACACTGGACTTAACCTACAACATAAATTATAGAAATGACAACGAGTACAAAGACTGATGGCAAACAAAATTATAAAGGGTTTTAAAACAGTTTCGTATTTCATCTCGCTAAAATAGTCACTATTTATTAATTATCACATACTCTTGTCAGCCAATATTATCTTCTTAAAGAGTCTATTCATTCAAATGATATTGAAGATGAATTTGTTGAGTCAGAATTGAAATACAAAAGGTAGTACCACTCTCCGAATATATTAATATATCAAAGAAAAAACTGATGTAGGTGAAGATGGGAAATATGTAGGCATGTGCAATATTCATTGATCAAGAATTGACAGAGATACATAAATTTAATTTGGGTCACAACTGCACTGACACAGAACAATTCGCTATACTGAACAGTGGCAATGACAAGGAACCGTAACTAATAAAGGACGGCATTTAAAACTTTTTATTCTAAACATTGGTGCATATTTTAACAGCAAATAGATACAGACAGACTTCTACGTGACACAGTTAGAAACAGGACATGGTTCACTAAATTCTTACAACCGCCGATTCAACTTAAAAGACAAAAATACTAGCCTTTGTGATTCACAACTCCACAAACATGTCAACACTAAATATACGATTGCAGAATATTGACAAAGGAACAACAAAATCTAAAATCGGATATTGAAAGGTAAAAAGCCAAATTTTCTCTTGAAGAAGATAAACTTTTTTCAGAATATAATATTGCCGTAAAAATAATTACAGAACATGCTTTTGACACAATTAATAGGCTAAATTCATATTACAATTGATAAAAACAACTACACTTAAAGGATTACAAATAACCATTAATTATTGTATTAAGGCTCACAGTTTTCTCTTCATATGTCCTTATTTAACGGTTTCATTGTGACTTTGTTTATAGAAATCTATAAGATTGACTAATTGAAATCTCGTAATAATTTATATATCACTTTCGCAATATACTTCAAAATCATGTAATATGCTTAAATTGCATGGGACATGCAGAACGAAAAATAAACGCCCTTTTTATAGAGTTGCTATAGGAAGGAAATAAATAAAAAATAATATATACATATTTAATTTTGAAAGCTCTTCATTTTCATCTTCCTGGGTAGGACATTTGAAGAAATTTTTGAACACAGTCTCATTAGCTAATATATTATATTATAAATTAAGAGAAATTTGTGAAACTATAGACATAGGTTAGACTTTATGAATTATTTGAATTGAAATAGTCCCTACTACAGTTATCCTCAGTTCTTTCATACTTCATTTAGTTCTCTTATGTATTCCCTTCTAAAATTAATGCAAAAGTATAGAAGAATAAGGATTATTCGTGGCTCATAAATAAATTTCATTCTGGCTCTAATTATAATAAATGTTTCGAGTAATGGTAAGTTTTAGTAATAAGACAAAAAATCGTTGCGATCAACAGTCTGCAAGTTTAATGAGTTCTCAGCCTGGTAATAAATCCTCATAAGCATAATTGGTATTAATGATTCCAGCAATGTTCATAATCTCGTTTTATTTTCTGCTATATTTAAACTTATATTAATATACCCCGTTAATAACAGACCTAAACGTATTGATGATATTAAATTTATCCATATTATTTATTGGCAGAGGTCGTTTTATGAACTGAAAAATTGTTTTAAAAGTAATTTATTAATCCTCGGGATCCTGTACTCTAACATTTCTGTTTCAACCATTCCCAGAACACTAAAAAAATACCTTCGCTGGAATAAATTTACGCAATCGGATCATCTTATGCATTTTCAGTTGTCAGCCCTTCAATACTATTTTTTTTAAATGTCTAGAATCAACATTAAATCTACATATAATTTCAGACTTAAGTGAATAGACCTTTTGAAGACGGTTAATTCGTCCATTTCCAAGTTTTAATTTGTAAACATTAGTCATATATGTAAGGTATGGGAAACAGGTCTTAACAACAGGACGCCTTACCATCAATTTCTTTATTAAAGCACAAGGCCTTTCGGCACTAACGTACCATCATCAGGCGCTAAAAAAACCAACCAAAAAGAAACATGCTCAGGCCAAGTGATGTATCCAATATTTACATTTGGGATGTTTTAACAAAAATAGAATTACATTCTTACATCAGCCTTACAATACAGTCCTATCTTAAAAAAAATAAAATCGAAGTCAATCATAAAACGAATATGTTATAGTTTAATTAATTAAAAATACAGTTAAAATCAAATAAAACATGAATAAATATTTTTAACATTGAAGACATCTATCTATACAGCAAAGGTGGGATAATTGCTAATTTACAAGAAAATTTATTTATAAAAGATAGATGTCTTTAATGTTCAAAATATTTATTCAAGTTTTTTTTTAATTTAACCTATATTTTTAATTAATTAAACTATAATATATTCCTTTTATGTTTGACTTCGATTTAAATATTTTTAATGTTGGACTGTTTTGCTAGACTGATGTTAGTAGTATGTAATTCTATTTTTGTTAAAACATTCCAAATGTAATTATTGTATTCATCACTTGGCCTAAGCCTAAAAAGAAATATCTTTTGTTTGTTAGTTATCACCTGATGATGGCACGATAGTGCCGAAAGGCATGACTAACGCACTGAGGAAAAAACGGATTGAGCACTTTTTATAGCTGATACCCAACCATCATTGATTATCATTCACACACACACACACACACACACACACACACACACACACACAAATATATATATATATATATATATATATATATATATATATATATATATATATATATATATATATATAATTGTAACCTCTGTCTGTACATTGATTTTATTCGCGAAATTTCACGATAACTCTTCGTTTCACCTGTCATAGACTCCATAACTGCATTTTGTTTCTTTCGTGTCTGTTTGTTTGTTACCTTTTCACGCATAAACGGCTGAACCGAATTTTATGAAACTTGGTATGTATATTACTACTAGCCCAACTTAGACTTTAGGCTATATTAATATTACTCTCTGAGACAAATAAAAATTGGCGATATTTCATTTTCAATTTGTTTTTCGGTTATGATGTATCTAAAACAGCTGTCTCCACTAAGCTTTGGACCGCATCAAGGAAAAGGAACTTTAATTCATACATGGTTTGGAAGTCAGAATACTTTCTACGACTATGAATTATACTGTTCATTAAGTTATAAAAAAACCTACATGCACAGGAGACGGGAAATATAATAATATTAGAAGAGTGAAGTCTTAAATAACAAATAGTTTTATTATTACATACAAATCCACAGCATCGACGGGTATAAACCCTAAATACTGTGACGGGGAAATGCCAAAATATTGTGGAAAGTAAAGCCTTTCCAAAAAAATATCATCTTTATTCAGCCTAAGATGAATTCCCGGGCGAAGCCGGGTACCTTAGCATGTATATATATATATATATATATATATATATATATATTGTTCGTTAATGTTGAAATCGAACCAGAGATGAGGGGGGGGGGGGTAGTGGGAGGAAATTTAAAAAATAAATATCTCCGTTATTATGAGTCGGATAGAAAAATTGTATAGGACCAATCTTATTGCAAATGTATTGCTCTAACATATTATTACACACATAATTTCTTTATTTTCAATATTAACCGAATTATTTGGATTTTATTTTTGTCAGCCTTCAGTGAACCCCTACTTACTAATCTGATCAGGAATAGGAGGGAGGGTGGAGGGGTTAGAGGGGTGTATTCGCATTATCTCGTAACTCAATTATTAACCGAGTTATTGGAACATTCTTCTTTGCAGCCTTGTGTAAACCCCCAATTCTACTCAACGGAATTTTACTTAGAAATAGGAAGTATGTGGCGAGAAGAGAACAATACTGTCGTACCATTTTTTGGGGAAAACAGCTTAGTTGTCGAAGCTCCTTCGTGAAGGACCTTTTTTTTCCGTTGCGTATAGCTCACTTAATCAAGGGACATTAATATTTCAAATAGACTCTTGAAAGAGAATTCGAAACTGGGAGTAAATGAAGGAGAGTTTGCAGTTTTGAGCGGCATGTCCTTCGGTTGTAGAGTTAATTCTCGAGTTAAACAGTAGAGACAGGGCGGCTGATAAGTGTCTGTGAGATCCTGGACAAAAACATCCTATTAATGAACTCCCCCGGAGTTAGGAGGACCGTGGAAACTAAGTTAAATTAAATTTGTCCAAACAATGGCTACTGCCCGACCACTGCCTGTTTTACCTGACAGCAATCCCTGCCTTGAAATTAATTACACTATGCAAATAGTCTCGGAATATATACTTCATACGGCGCCCAAGTGTTACTCACTTTGTATTTCCCGGACAAAATGTATAAATATTATTGTAATCATAAAAAAAATACACTAATGATTAAATCTTAATTTATTATCAAGGAACACCATGAAAATGTGGACGACAGATGTGATTATTATTTTTTTGTTTACAACGAACAAATACAATATTAAATTCATTATTTTCCGTTTGATTGTCACCTTTTGTACTCAAGTTAATTTCAAATTAAAAACTCCGTCGCGCAGGGGGTGCGTAAACTAACCAGATTCCCCACGTGAAGTTTTACAATAGAGAAATTTCACGAGAGCCGAGCAGTCAAGGAAACGGCCGAACTAGCTTTTGGCTGGAAAGTCACTCTTGTCCGTTAGCCGCCCAGAATAATAAAAATGCAAATATCTCGGTTAATATCCAAGATAGAGAATAAATGTATAAAACCATATTTATAGTAAACTTTATTGGCAATAATTTGATGCAGTACAATTTTTCGATCCGACGTATAGTAACGGAGATATTTCGAATTTTCGGAAATCCTTCCCTCTAAACTCCCCCTCCCACTGGTCCGATTTCACCCGTTAACGAATTTGATCTTTCTTTTTACATAAAACGACTAAATATCGAGTATGGTAACGATGAATATATGATCAAATATATATATTTATCTATCTATATATTTGTCTGTTACCAGACTAATGTTTGTCTTATCGTTACCAAACTTGATATATAATCGTTTTACACAAAAAGACAGATCAAGTTCGTTAACGGCTGAAATCAGACCAGGGGAGGGGGGTTTAGAGAGGGAGAATTTCGAAAATTGTTAATATCTCCGTTATTATGCGTCGGATCGAAACAATGCATAGATCCATTCTTATTGCAAATTTTATGTTCTATAAATGCTGTTATAAACATTGTTTCACTATCTTGATTATTAACTGAGATATTTGCATTTTTTAGTTTTCGGTCTTCAGTAAACCCCCACTCCTACTCATCTCATATTAACAATATTCTATTATGCTTTGAAGCACTGTATTTTAAGCTTAAATACCAAATATTGTTCTCATTGTACTTTTAATTTTTGAGATAAATCCAAAAACGTGACGCACTGGGAAATCTGCTTAGTTAACGCAGCATGACAGACTTTTCTCTTATGAGTAAAATATTTTGCTTTCACAATATAACTCTATTCTATAACACTATTTTCGTGGTATAAACAGAGTTATTCATTCGTTGGCATAAGTGTAGATTATATTAATTTCTTTTTTTTTATCTAAATATATTTATACAAAATACAATGTATAATTTGAAAGGCCAGAAATTTTCACATGTATAATTGGTTATTGCTTACTCTGTTAAGTTTTTCTAAAAAAAATGCTGATTCAAAGTATTTTCGTTAATGTGTCAGGTTCTTAAAATGCTGATTTGTATAAATGATTACCTTTTATTTTCTCAGAAAATGTTCATAACATTTCATCTAACAACGAAAATTACAAATTTACCAACAAATAATACAACAAAATCACCCTAACAATGGAGATTATCCTTGGTCCCAATGTGATTAAGGAAGAGGGTGTTTTTAATTCTTCTCGAACTAAGACCTAAGTTCAAATTATAAATGGCATATTATTTCAGAAATGTACCCATAATGAGAAAGTATAGCTTATCTAGGATGAATTTTTATGGAAGAACCAGGCTCAATGGAATTCATCTAATTTAATAACTTTTAATTTCCTTATCACAGTAACTAAAATTCCACTTTGAACATTGAAGAATTAATTCAAATTTAAATTAATTATAACAGCTATGTGAATTGAAAAAATAGATTTCTCTATTTTTTTATTTACTTAATTGAAGAGCCCATATAGGTTCCAACATTGGGGTGAGGTGGGAAGTTTTCGATAGGTCTTGGGTTGGAGGCTAGAAGGTAGTGAAAGCGTGCAAATGAAACAATAAAAATAATCTGGTGAAGAAGTTATTCGACTAAACGAAAAACATGTAATACTTTCGAGTTCCATCTTATATTTAGATACTCGACACGATATTATTCGCTTATACATTCCACTTCATCTAATCGCCAGTACTTAAAAACTAATAATTTTTATGTATATATAGTTCTAAAGAGCAGCTCCATAAAGAACTCGATGGTGTGTGTGTCTGTGTGGGTGTATATATATATATATATATATATATATTTTGTTTTTAGAAATGAAGGCGAGGGATTAAGTGTCTAAGAGGCCGTGCCTACCTTATTTTATTTTACTTCCAAGTGCAATATGCCAGAGATAGAGAGAAATTATTTAAGGGTTGTAGGTGTCTTCGCTATCCTGGAAAAAGGATATATGTTGGGAAAAGCAGGCTGGGTGGGGTAGGGACCCAACCAGCCGACTATACGGTAGAGCCAGAAATACACTTTACACGAATAAGTATCTCACCCCTCACTCTTCCCCCAGATGCCTTTCATTGACTTTCCCCTAAATTTCTTTTTCTCTTTTCCTTAGCGTGAGAACCATCCAACACTTGAAAAAGGACATTATTTTATTTTTCCCCCTATCAGGAGGAAACTAAAGGGGAGCTGGATTTCTTTTGAGTACAAAGTTTATAACCAAGCATTGACGTCATTTCTCAGAATATGGTTTAAACGTTCAGCAGAAATTCATTCAATTTCTTTTATTGGACGTCTTTTAGCACGTGGCCCTGGAATAAAAAAGGATGAAATACTTAAACTGGATTAAAAACTGAACTTGTTTAAAAATAAATGTGGATATTCAATTTATTCTTAATAACATTCAGTAAAAAGTTGTAAAACCTCTACAATATATTTAAAAGCTGTTATATTTAATAATACCAGAAAAATCCAGTTAATAACTATGCTCAAATACAGCAAAAAAATTCTCTAATTTATAGCTAAAATAAGTTTACTTAAAATGACTAAATAGGACTGAATAATTTATATTTGAATTACTTCAAAGGCTATGCATTTAAGAATGTAGAGAAATTATTAAACTAAATAGAATTTAAAGGGATCCATTGGTGCAGTGACATACACTAAGTGGTCATCTAAGTAAATCTACAGCAAACCCACTTCAAAATAACCGATTTTTTTGGTAAGTTTTTCTACACTCTGCGAAAGACAAAATGATATTTCTAAGAAGAGGCCGTTTTCTGAGTCAGTATCGACGACATTTTCTTACTCACCCAAGACCGATCTGAACACTTTCAATTACGTAAATATCATTATTTTACTCATATAATATTTTGCACTGTTCCGCAGGGACGTCATTCAGGTTGTCGAGAGTACGCCATATCTCCAACTGTATCGGTAGTCTTACCCGATTTTCCAATCGGTATCTTCTGCTGGTCGTGTTCATTACCACTCATGGCAGCTATTAATTGGGGGCTCGCCAATTCGCCGCCTTTGTAAAGTCCCGGGAAGGAGTGCCGACAAACAGCAACACCATGAAGCACAGTGACAGGCCAATACAAGAAGGTTCCTCAGCCAACTAACAGAAACTATAAAAAGTATATCATGGAGAGGCTAAGCTAACAAAGCAGATATCCCAAGTGTACGTAAGACACACTAGTGGTTTCATCTTACTTCGTATTTTGACGACTGAAATCCAGAAAACACCAATTACTCCCTTAATATTTGAGTTAAGAAAAAAAAGGCATAGAGATGCATAGAGTATCAATACTTTAACAAGATTGATTCTATAACCTTTTACCATCCAACTCATAATCACAGAGATATTTTGAATTTCCAAATCCTCCCTCTAAATCTCCCACCTATTCCTGGTCCTGTTTCAGCCAATAAAAAGTAACATATTTAGTCAAGTATAAAATAACATTGAATATGGTAAAGATCTAATAAACATTTTCCAGGCAAGACGTAAAATCTAATTTGATGACTTCATCACCCAAAACATTTGCATGTATCTCCCATAATAAAGGTCTCTTGAAAAGAATATTTGGTATTCGAGCTTAGAACGAAAAGGTTCATGATATAGCAGCTTATTATTAGTACGACGTCAGTAGAAGTTGGGGTTTACTTAAGGGTGAATATTAAAAATCCAAATATCTCGGTAAATATTCATGATAAAGAAAGTATGTATATAACAACATTTATGGGTATTTTAATTAGATTAGTTCTATGCAGTTTTTTCGATCCGGAGTTATTTCAAATTTTCAAAATTTCCAATCTCGAAACCCCCCCTCCTACTTGTCCGATTTCAGTCTTTAACGAACTTGACCTTTCTTCTTACATAAAACGTTTAAATTTCCAGATTGGATGTTCAAACAAAAATTGCGACCACTAGAGCGGTAACAGACAAATATCCCCTCCTGAGTAGAATTTATAATATTATTTATTCATGAGTCCCTTATGGAAAATCTGCTAAAAGGCGACATTAGGATCTGCCACGAGCCGCAATGAAAAATACTACTATAAGAAGCCTTTGGAATTGTTGGTACTACTGCTGATACTGTTGGAAATTAAACGTCCTCAAAAACGTTACTCATATTGATTCTACCTATGTTTTAGCAGCTTTACTTTCAGGAATTCAACTTGGGATGTTGCAAACTTCGATAACAAAAATGTGCATCTATTCACGACAATATTTATACATTTCATGACAAATTTAAAATTAAGTACTTTAATCACCAAAAGCTCACCATGAGAAGTGGGAAGTTCCCTAAGCTCATCTCTATGAGCAAAAATGTACAATCAAATTTCAATGTATGCCACTTCTTCCACTGGTCAAATTGAATAATGTTATTGATAAAACGAGTTCTGTTGATACTGTAAAGCTACTATTCTTGCTTAATAGGTTCTACCCTGGCTAGAATATTATTTGTATTTTTACCTGCAAATCCACCACTTCTAATTCTTGTTATTATTACTCCAGTCTCTAGTGCACTATACTTGTACATCTCATGTAGTTACTAAACTTCAATCCCCGTTGACGTAGACATCTAACGAAGTGAAGAATTGAGACAAAAATGTAAATTACGTCATCCTTAAATCACTCCAGAAAGTGGGAAATTTGATAATTTAAGGAAAATCTATGTGGTGGTAATTAAAGAGTATGGCTAGCAATTTTTGATATAAGGGAATTACGGATAATAAGCATTAAACCATATATATGGTATATGTACTAAATATAGCTATGGGTCAATGTTTATAGTGAGGTCAATTCAGTTGACCCAACCTAATATTTATGATATTTGATGAAGAATAGTTAGTCATTTTGCATCAGCTGCATACAAATTCGTAAAAACTAAATAGTTCTAATCTCAATTAAATATTTAACCTTCGTATACTACACAGTCGGGAAAAATAGTAATAAATAAAGCATTACCTTAGAACATTTAGGTGTCATCCATTTTATCTGTATTTTTAATTCGTAACACGAATATTTCAATACTACGTTTTCGGAATGGAGTTGTATATTTTTTTGAGTGTTAATACCT
>CM032231.1:39410000-39640000 GCA_019009955.1 Riptortus pedestris
CGTGAATATATTAAATAATATAAAAAAAAACATCACAACGTCGTCCTTGTACAAAAAAATGATCACCATAATTGCCAAGGCCCAGTATCAAAACGTATGAATTGGTTTTGCCTCACTTCGGAATTCATTTTAGCAGATTTCCCTTAGGGGAAATCAGCAATTGAGGTCGTACTCATGACGCGATTTCCAAAAATTTTCTTCAAAATTGTATATATAAATTTGTCTGTTACCGTTCTAGCAGTCGTAATTATTGTTTGACCGTTACCATACTCCATATTTAGTCGTTTTATGTAAAATGAAAGATCACTTGGTAAGATGAAAGTTCGTTAACGGCTGAAATCGTACCGGGGGAGGGGGTTAGAGGGGGAGAATTTTTAAAATACGAAATATCTCCGTTACTATACGTCGGTACGAAAAAATGTATATAATCAATGTTATAATAAATTAAATCTACTTTAAATATTGTTAAATACATTTATTCTCTTGAATATTAACCATGATATTGGTATTTGTCTGTTTTCAGCCTTCAGAAATGCCCCTCTTCTACTCGCGTTACATTAACCGTACTCTGTTATATAATAAACCACTTTATTTGATGCTTAAATACTAAATTTTGTTTTCAAAAGACCATTAAGACACGAGATATATGCAAATATTTTCTGTTGACTCCAACCCCTGTCTTAAGTTCTTGGACTACTAAAATTTGATCGATTGAGGTTAAAATTATTCTGATTCATTGTAAATTAATGTAATAGACATAGTAAATAGTTTTCAATGAAATTAATATGTTATATTCTGATAAATTTCAGTAATTATTTTTCTTTCCGAGGTTGGCAGACATGTTTGTTGACATTTCAGACGCTTCCCGTCGGGACTTTTTTTCTTAAAGTTTGTATTCATTCACTTAATATTGACGGTACTGTTGTGTTACCAGTATGTAGATTTATCTATTGTTGAACTTCAGGAGGGAAATCTGCTTAGTTTACGCAGCCCCTGTGTGAGGTACTTTCTAGCAGTTAGTCATGAAATCAGCTGATATACAATCGCATAATTCTGTTAGTGAAAATAGAGTTTATTGCCTCAAAACCAAAATGGTTTAAAGGCAGCGACTTTGGAATCAGGTATAAAACGTTGTCGGTGGCAGCTATTATCGACTGGTTTGGGAGGCAAACATTCTGGAGTGAGGCAGGCTCATTCTGCTGGAGTGTTGCTGATGGGCTGCAGAGTGCAAATCACTCCAAACTGGCCTGTTTCAACCCCGCTCCCCCCTCACGGCTACAACCATTCCCAGACCCTCTTCACCACCGATAAATGTCCACCTAGGCCAAGGCACTTCATTATTCCACAGGCTCAATTTCCAGTCATTTTGTTAAGGCGAATTGCATCAATAAATATAAAAATAAAAAAAACAGGCTTCTATTAGAAATAAGGTGGATAAGAAAATTAGAAAAAGAGAAACAAATCCGCCACGCAGGGGCTGCATAAACTAAGCAGATTTTCCTCGAGAAGTTTAACAATAGATAAATCTACATACTGGTTGAATAAATACAAAAGGTAATAAGAGATCTTTCAGTTAATTTTAATAACCTGCCGACGGGACAGGTCTGAAATGTAAACAAACAAGTCTGCCAAACAGAATATAACTTATATGATATAATGTATATAATTTTATATACAATTTTATATAATTTTATTGAAATTAATTTTTCTGTAATTTATAATGAATCAGAATAATTTTCATCTCTATAGATCATATGTGGGCAACAACCGGCCAGCTATAAGATTTGATCCGGCTGGAGAGACGTAGAGATGGCGTTTTGAAAAACCCTATTATACAAAAATATTAACTACTTACTCCAAATGAGGAAGATAATCGGAGATTTGTGCGTTTGGCAGTACTTATAAATGTGAACAGTTATTTTCAATGATGAAAGTCAATAAATCAAAACATCGTACAAGGTTGACTGACAATAATTTGGAAAATTCTTTTCGTCTTTTAATTAGTGAAATTAGTCCAAACATCTATGGATTAGTTTCCCAAATTCAAGCTCAAGTGTCTCATTGATTTCGGTGTCGCTAGTTAACTACCGTTGTTTGCAATCATTCGAAATTTTACTATAATGTTGTACCTATTTTTCGCAGATTTCACTTAATGGAAATCAGGTCTTGAGGGGGTACTCATGACCTGATTTTCGAATTTTTTCTTCAAATGTCCATCGATCCTACCCAGGAGATGACGAAAATGAGGCCCGTTAAAACTGTATATATATATATTTGTCTGTTACCGCTCTAGCGGTCGCAATTTTTGTCTGATCGTTACCAAATTTCATATTTAATCGTTTTATGTAATAAGAAAGATCAAGTTCGTTAATGGCTGAAATCGGACCAGTGGGAGGGGGGGTTTAGAGGGGGGATTTTTGAAAATTCGAAATATCTCCGTTAATATACGTTGGATCGAAAAATTGTATAGATCTAATCTTATTGCAAATTAAATTTACTATAAATATTATTCTATACATTTATTCTGTATCTTGAATATTAACCGAGATATTTGCATTTGTATTGTGTGGGCGGTCGACAGGTATGGGCTATGCGAGTGCTCTGGCGGCCGTTGACGTAAGTATTCGTCCCTCGTGTATAGGTTTAGAGATTCCTCACTACTGCCGTTGTTATTAGGCAGATTTCTCTATTGTAATACTTCGCGTGGGAAATCTGCTTAGTTTACGCAGCCCCTGCGAGACGGACTTTTTTCATTTCATTTTGTTATTTTAATAAATTGTAATTTATTGCATTTGTAAACTTAGAGTGGCGAGTTCAATTCCCGCCTGGGCAAAGGAATGTATTTAGTGAAGGAATTCATTAGATAAAATCCTCAGTCCCACCATGGCTAGGAAAGGGTGGTAATCTGTACATAACCTGCCCCAATTAGCCTTTGTTGCAAAAAGTGGACGGTAATGAATAATAATAAATTGTATTAATATATAATTACATTGTCGTATAATTTCATGTCTGATAACAATCCTTAAAATTTATGAACACTACTTTAAAAGGTACTACTTTTAAAAGCGGCCCGCAAACGTATTTGCACTCTAAAGTTTGACTCGCAACATGTCAAAGGTTGCTCATTACCTCCTTTAGATCCTTACGATCCAATACACTACACTAACAATTTTCAAAAATCGGATCATATGTACAACCTCAACCGCAGACTTTCTTAGAGAGAAATCATTTAAAAGGGATCTTATCTTAATAAACTTATTAAGACAGTAGCGAGGGCTTTAATTAAGGAATTGTAGAGAGTTACTCCACGGGGATAAGCCCATGATCTCTAGCTCCCTCCTCTCGAAAGGTAAACTACAGAAATAATGGACTCCGCCTATGAACTTACACCGATGGCAGTAACTTCATTATAATCCACCGCATTAATAAACTCTATAAAATTACACGAGAGCTGAATTAACTTCCTAGCAATAATTTCTTGAAGATGAAATTGCAATGGTAAGAAACGATATTTACATAGCAATCAAGCATGCTAGAATCACACATAGATAGCGTTATATCATATTCTTTCCTGGGAGACTTGCTTAGTTGAAACGGCATCTGCGTGACGAACTTCTTAGCAGATTTCCCATAAGGGATGAAAATGAGGTCCGTTCAAAATTATATATATACTAGCTCAGATACCCGGCTTCGCTCGGGAATTCATTTGAGGCTGAATAGTGATGGTATTTTTTTGGCAAGGCTTTACTTTGCACAATATTTTGACATTTACCCGTCCCAGTGTTTAGTTTAAATACCCGTCGTTTCTGTGGATTTGTTAATAATAAAATTATTTTTTTTTGTAAGACTTCACTGTTCTCCATATTGTCATATCTCCCGTTTCCTGTGCATTATGCATAGATTTGAATTATTAAGCACAAAATATTAACATACATTTGAATTAGTTTTTCCCGGTGAGGTACTTTGTAGTTCCAAAGAATTGTTGAGCAAATTTCACTAAATAATAAAATAAACAACTTTGTTATGTGCATATTTGCCGAAACCCCAATAGGAGACGAAATATCACTATTTTTAATTTCAGGCCTCCCTTATAACCCCCACTCCTGCCCGTCCCTAGAAATGTTAGTATGGCTTATTATAAGGAAGATACCCGGCTTCGCCCGGGAATTCATTTGCGGATGGATGGTGATGGTATTCTTTTGGCATGGCTTTACTTTGCACAAAATTTTGACATTTACAGTTCCCAGTTTTTAGGGTTAATACCCGTCGTTTCTGTGGATTTGACAATAATAAAATTAATTTTTTATGTAAGACTTCACTGTACTCCATATTGTCATATTTCCCGTTTCCTGCGCATTATGCATAGATTTAAGTTATTAAGGACAAAATATTATAATAATATATTATAATTTGAATTAATTTTTCCAGGTGAGGTACCTGGTAGTTCATATTGAAAATAATTGTTGAGCAAATTTCTCTAAATAACAAAATAAACAACTTTTGTTATGTGCATATTTGCCGAAACCCCAATAGGAAACGAAATATCACTATTTTTAATTTCAGGCCTCCCTTATAACCCCCACTCCTGCCCGCCCCTTGAAATGTTAATAGGGCTTATTATAAGGAAGGCGTTAGTACTAATACACGTACCCAGTTTTTTATTTAGTTCGGTTGAGTGTTTTGTGCCAAATAAAATTGTTGACTACCGCTATAATTTTTAGCGTATAACGCCTTTATACTTCGGTATACGACGATAGTGTATATAACAAAAGTTTCTCTAAATAACCAAATAAACAACTTTTGTTATGTGCATATTTGCCGAAAAACGAATAGAAAACGAAATATCACTATTTTTAATTTCAGGCCTCCCTTACAACCCCCACTCCTGCCCGTCCCTAAAAATGTTGGTATCGCTTATTATAATGAAAGCGTTAGTGCTAATACACATACCGAGTTTTATTTATTTCGGTTGGGTCTTTTGTCCCAAATAAAATTGTTCACTTCCGCTATAGGTTTTAGCGTATATATCGTTTATAATTGGGTATACAAAAAAATTTATATAACAAAAGTTACTTTAAATAACAAAATAAATAACTTTTATTATGTGCATATTTGCCGAAAAACGAATAGAAAACGAAATATCACTATATTTAATATCAGGCCCCCTATAACCCCCACTCCTTCCCGTCCCTAAAAATGTTGGTATGGCTTATTATAATGAAAGCGTTAGTGCTAATACACATACTGAGTTTTATTTATTTCGGTTGGGTCTTTTGTCCTAAATAAAATTCTTCACTTCCGCTATAGGTTTTAGCGTATATATCGTTTATAATTGGGTATACAAAAAAAATGTATATCAAAAGTTACTTTAAATAACAAAATAAACGACTTTTGTAATGTTCATATTTGCCGATAAACCAATAGAAAACGAAATATCGCTATTTTTAATTTCAGGCCTACCTTATAACCCCCACTCCTGTTCATTCCAGAGAATTTTAATATAGCCTAAAGTCTAAGTTGGATCAGTAGTAATATACATACCAAGTTTCACGAAATTTGGTTCAGCCGTTTATGCGTGAAAAGGTAACAAACAAACAAACATACACGAAAGAAACAAAATGCAGTTATGGTGTCTATGACATGTGAAACGAAAAGTTATCGTGAAATTTTGAAAAAAAAATCAATGTACAGACAGAGGTTACAATTTTATATATATATATATATATATATATCTTTATATATATATATATATATATATATATATAAATTTGTCTGTTACCGCTTTAGAGGTCCTATTTCTTTTTTATCGTTGCAAGCCCCGATATGTAAGCGGGAGGGGTGTTTAGGCGTGGGAATTCCTGATGTTCGAAGAATCTCCGTTATGATATGCCTGATCAAAAAATTGTATAAAACCAATCTTATTAAAAATTTAATTGTATCTTAATGTTGTTATATACATATATCTAATATGAGTATTAACTTTTAGTAGATTTCCTTGCCCCTCCACTCATGATGCGAATTTCTTAATATTTAATATGATATGACTCCAATTGTAGATCATCAACAGTTCAACAAGATTGATTATACAACATTTTACGATCCGACTAATAATAACTGAGATATTTTCTCACTCTATGGTTTAGATTAAATAAATATTTACTAGTAAAGAACAAAAAAGTCATAATTGATGACGTCATCGTGCAACGAATTCGCATGTATCTCGTGCGTATCTCATTACAACAATATTCGGCATTCAAGCTTAGCATAAAGACGTTCATGTTACAACAGCTTATTGTTATTATGTATATGAGCAGCAGTGGAAGTTTACTGAAGCCTGAAAACTAACAAGTCCAAATATCTCGGTTAATATTCAGATTAAAGAAAATACGTATAAAATAACATTTATATACAATTGCATTTTCAAAGAGATAGGTTTTACACAACATTTCAGTGAGTAACAGAGATATTTCGAACTTTAACAATTTCCCTCCTGTAAACGCCTCCTTCCCGCTGGTCCGATTTCAGCCTTTAACGAACTTGATCTTTCTTTTTACAATTTTATATATATATATATATATGTATAGAGAGAGAGAGAGAGAGAGAGAGAGAGAGAGAGAGAGAGAATGAGAGAAAGAGGGAAAGAGGGAGGGATGGAGGGAGAGGGGTGGTTTTGAACGGACTTCATTTACTTATTAGAATCGATGGACATTTGAAGAAGTTTTTCGAAAACTTCATCAGTGCCGCCTCAATAGCCGATTTCCCTTAAGGAAAATTTGTTTTTACTCAATAAAGGAACACATTTCCTTAGAATAGTGTTGGATTTATATGTATAATGTGGGGTAAGATAACTATTATGACATTACGTTGTTTGAGTCGCAGGGAACTTATTATAGTTGTCAGGTGCGGCGTATGTCCAGCGGTGTCGTTGATGTGGTAGTTCATAAGTTAGTGGACTACCACATCAATGACACTGCCTGAAAACTTTATTATGACATGGGTTTTTTTTTTTTTTTGTGTGTGTATTAGGAAACGAATAAATTTCCTTTTCTGTTCTACTAAAAGACCTTATGGTCTGAGATGGCACCTGTTGTGATGAAAGTTTCGAAATGTTAGAGATATGGATTTTTTTATTTCGTCCAGAATTCCATCATATCTCCGGTATAATAATATATAAATGTATAAACAATTTACTCTTAAAATGCACTGGCGGTAAAAAGAAAATAACCCATAGTAAACAAGGAGAGGAATAAAATAAAATAAAACTAATGAATCAAAATTCCATCCGACCCAATATATTAAACATTTAAAATAGAACTGCGTTGTAAATTCTGGTGAAGGATTTGATGCTAATATGACAGAGAGTTTAATTTTGCTAAAGCATTATTTATTTATTGGTTCGCTCACTAATTAAAAACTCCAGAGCCAAACAAACGATGAGAGAATGCAGGTTTAAAAAAATAAATGTATATTATCTATTATTTCTTAAGGTATATTAAGTAAACTCTTATCTATATACTAAATAAAAGTCTCATCTAAATACTGATTGAAAGTCTGAAGTAAATAATAGCTTCAGATTTACATTATCAGATTTTTAATTGATTTTCCACTACGAAATTTACTCAACATTCAACATGAGTTATAGGAATCACTCAATGAATTACTTTCTTGACTTATTTCCACCTTACTCAAAATATTTTGTCGGTGCAAACAAGAAAAACATCAATGCAAAGATCAAAATAAACTAAAGAGAAAGTTGAAAGTTAATTTTAACTTGATAACCGCTGAAAGGAAAGTCAATGAAATTAAAGCTTCCTTTCAAAGTTTTATCGAACAAAGAACTCTTCCTTTGTATTCATTCCTTTATATTTAGCATAATTTTGTGTGAGGTGAATTTTGTATTATTTAGTTAGATATGATACTGTGCCCAATTGAGTTACAAAAAGTATTGGGCCTTTCGTGTTTTCATCATTTCAATCTGATAGCTCACTGCCTTTCATGAATAAAATGTTTAGTCACTTTCGCCCTCAAAATATGATTAATAATTTGATATATATTAAAAACAAATTGTAGTTACAAGCCCTTCGGTCTTTAACCCGCTAACGGCTTGAAATATTTTAAGAGAGGTGCTGGTCCATGGAAGTTGTATACGATTTAATACCGGAGGACCATGTTGATGTATAAGACGGTTATTACTATTAATATTATATTGGATAATTACATGATATTGGGGGATGGACTATTGCAGGGCATATATGTGTTAGTATGTTAGTAGATTAATGATTACTTCAAGGGATGCTGATGATGTTCTCGATGGTGCTCTGGTGCTCTCCCTCTTTCTCCCTCCATCCTGGTCTCCCCCTGGATGCTCCTTCGTTTACTCACTCATGTTGTTAAAAGGGGTGTGAGAAAGAAACTAATAGTGCTGCCACTCTTTATCTCTCTCCTGTCCTACTCACTCGACTGTTCTGATAATGTTCCTTTTATTTTTGCCCTTTGAACCCAAGGATGTCCTCTCAGGTAATGCTTACACAAGTAGCCTATAGAGTACAGCACTCTTGGGGCATCTTTGGTTGGTCTAGTTGATAACAGATGGGGCTGGTGTAGTTTTATTACCGCTTCAATTTTTAAATTGAACAAAAATACTAAAATTAAGCAATTATTTATTTATTTATTCTTACAGAAATCGCATTTCGCGACTGGAGCGATTTAAGGACGCATCAGTTAAATTCCTATCATCAGTTTATGATATTTACGTAAGTATGCTCATTTCTGAAAATATTTCCAGTATTGTCCTACATTATAATTTTTTTGAAAATGTTATGTTTCAAGTATTCAAGGCTACGGTCATGTAGCATTTCAGGCGAAATTACCCCTTCCATTCATATAAAACCCCAGTTTATACACAGGTTTTGTGTCAGCTTTTTTGTGGAAATGGAAGTTATAATCACTTCTGCCCCACCTCTCCCGACCTCACATTGGATTATACTTAATGCGATTTGGTGCTTATACTTTGGTTGCAGTAATGTAGCTTTATTCTCAGA
Organism: Riptortus pedestris; assembly: GCA_019009955.1. Lineage (NCBI taxonomy): Eukaryota > Metazoa > Arthropoda > Insecta > Hemiptera > Alydidae > Riptortus > Riptortus pedestris. The sequence goes on from CM032231.1 coordinate 39,419,042, forward strand.
AAATTGAATTTGTTTAATCCTCATAAATAAATAATTTAAAAGGATGAACTCTGGGGAGGAGGGCGTTATTAACTCATTGCTCCATTAATATGTTATAATTTACTGAACATACTATGTTACATTATGAATATGAAGTTTACTTTCCTGACATACAAAAGAGTATTTTGTAATAATGGTTATTATGTATATAAAATAGCTATCATCGTTACTGCTTTGGACCGCTTTTTGGGCTCTACCATATTTTTTGAAATAGAGAATACTGTACATGATAATGAATTAAAAGGCCTATTATGTTTTGAAAAGAGATACATTCACAGGAGACCAGAAATATAAAAATATTGTAGACCGTGAAGCCTCAAATACCTTTATTATAAGCATACCCCGTGCAACGACGGATACCTTAGCTAGTATTTATTTATTATTTATTTGAGATGCCGCTACAATGGCGATTCATCTTTTGACATATCCTTAGCTAGTAGAAATATATTTGAAACGTTATGATTGGTATGACGTTATGGATTCCACATTAATTCTTGTCATATTCCGTGGTCCCCGTCTTTCTATTATTAAATGCACAAGTAAAAATTATTTATTTATTTGTTAAATTACATGAGTAATTTTGTGAATTTCTCCCAATAAAATATTACTGTATATTTTTGTAGCTCTTCCATATCAATCAAATAGTGCATGGAAATTTTCAACGACCTTGGCAGATACAAATTTTAAAACAAGACTTCTGAAAAAATGGGAAATAAAAATAATTAATACAGTTTAAGACAAAGGTTTGCAAATCATCTGATTTAATAATAATAAATTGATTGCATGCCTACGCTTAGATTCTCAGAGCTGAAGCGGCAGCTGCTAAATGTCTATAATAATAAAATAAACGCAGTTAAGTACAAGTGAAAACAATACTAAAGTATATTCAAAGAGTTAATATTAGGTAATTATTTTGTTACTTAATATAATAATGAAATGTATTTTAATACGCGAGTAGTGAGCTCGATTCCCGCCTTGGGCAATAGGAATTTAATTAGTTAAGAACTCATTAAATAAAATCCTTAGTCCCACCATAGCTAGAAAAGGATGTTAACCTGTAGATAACCCGTCCCAATTAGCAATAGTAGCAAAACGTGGACGATAATAAATAATAATAATAATTTTAACATACCTCCTGTATGACGACTGAGTTAAATCACAACTAGCCGATTGGCTTGTCCTTAGGACCTAATCTGAGATTCTCACCATTTTCCAGCAAGGAATATTATTTAGAGGCTTCATCAGTAAAGGACCTCTTTTTGCTCAAGCGGAAATCTGTGCCCAGTGCCAAACACTACAGTCACCTGAGCCTCGAATATACTTAACTTATAATCAAAACATTGAAATTAACTTTTACATCAATTATTACATATTTTTACCGACAGTTATAGCTCCAAAGCCACCATTCCCACACCTCCAGACGACACCTCAGCAGCCGACTCAGCATTCTTCAATAATTTAGTATAAATACCTCTCCTCCTCTTTCCCATTCCTCATTCCTGTCTCAGTAGTCGAATTGCTTGTATTTATGTAACTATTCTAAATTTGTACTGGTGTTACCAATAAAGTTTTTTTTGAAGTTTCTGATAGCCGAGTATTTAGTTGGCGCCCGAAGTTCAGGGACTCGTACCGTTGAAAGTAGAAGCCAGAAGCCCAGCTGAAGAAGACTGACGCCGCTTCGAAAGAAGATTCACCAGGAGAACTTCACAACGGGAGTATTTCAATACTCACTACGATTCTCACCCTCACTACAGATATTTGGCCTTCAGGACTTCAAGAGGACTTGAGGTACAACACCAGACACATTTGATATTTAATTTTAGAATTTCACAAAAAATTTTTTCTTCTCTCTCATTTTTCTCATTTTTGTTTTTGTTAAGAACTAATTTTAATTTCTAATTTTAATATCAGTAAAATCCATATCATTATATTTATTATCATATTTTATTATATAAACATATTTATATATATATATATATATATATATATATATATATATATATATGTACACACAAATGACTCATTTACAAGAAAGACTGACCCAAAACAGACACATTTCCGTTGACGAACTCACAGAAGCCCTCGAAAACATGCAACCCTCAGAACCAAAACGGACAATCACATATGCACTCACAAAGGAAGACTATGACCACATTCCCCCTTATGATGGCAATCCGGAGGACTTGATTTATTTCTCAAAAGCTGTTCAAGCGGTTTTCGAAAATACATGCACAGTTGATAACACTTTAGGTTCACAAAATCATGCACGACTTCTTACTAAAGTAAAAGCACGACTTACTGGAAACGCGCGACATTGCTTACTGACTAACGACTTCAACTCAATTCCGGAATTATTAAATTACTTGAAAAAAAGCTTTCGCGACTCCAGAACCATTGAACAATTATCAACTGAGTTAATTAATATAACACCACTATTTCACGAACATCCCATACAATTTGTCGACAGAGTCGCTAGTAAAAGAGCACTCATTTTTTCCCGTATTAAAATGGACGACAACCCTGACACACGAAATTACATACGCTATAAAGACAACGAAATTGTTCATCATGTGACTACACACCTTCACCCCAACCTATGCGACTTCATTAAACACATGAAACTCGACTCTTTGGATGACATTAGAAACGCTCTTCAAAATGAGGCCTCTCACATAGTGGAGAGACTTTACGGTGAACGCCACCACAGCTACAATAAACCAAGATACCCACAAAAAACGAGACGACTTCCACAGGCCACGACATAACAACGCCCCCACATTTCCAAGCAACATACCACATTACCAACGACCTAGACGTTACGAGCCTACGCCCAGATACGATTCCTTCAGACATGACAGGCAATTTGACACAGGACCATTCACTAATGAGCCCAGAACAAGTTACGACTGGAAACCGCCCCACTGGGAAAGACCAGCACAACTGCCGACACCACACTACCCCCAGATGCCCCACAATCAGGACTGGGACCCACAGAGACAAAGTCAATTTTTTAATAGGCCGCGTTCCCCACCACGACAAGACTCACAAAACACAGTTTCCATGAGGACTGTCAGATCCAACCCCCAACGAGTTAACCACATCACGGATGATGACAGACTTACAAGACTAGAGACAAGGATGGCATCCCTAATAGATAAATTTGACCATTTTTTAGACAAAAACGGTCCCGAACCGCCCCCGAATATTTAGTAAATTTTACGGAAAGCCTCCCACACTTTACAGACAACAAGAACATGATATGGCTAATTGATACAGGCTCAGCTAAGAATTATATTACTCCATCTTCCGTACCCGACGGAAGTCAAATTATGTCGGAAGAATTTGTTATTAAGACACCCACAGGTAGAGAAAGAGGAACCCAAGTCGTTCATTTAGATGTTTCTCCACTCTTAGGGTTAGATGACAAATTATTAGTTAAATTTCACATATTTAATTTTAGCTCTAAGTATAATATTTTACTCGGGTTTGAATCCATGAAAGACTTAAATTTTAAAATAAATTGCGAAAATGAAGAAATAACATTATTAAATAATATTAAAATAATAAAAGGGAAAATTATAAATGATAAATATAAGACTGTGGAGAAACTAGGTAGACCTGCTGAAATACATCACACAGATACTATTACTGCACTTACAGAATTAATTAAACATGATCACATGGACATAACTTTTAAAAATCGTTTATTTTCTCTACTTTCCAAATATCCATCAATGATACAACGGGAAGATGAGCCCCTAAAAGCCACAGACCTTTTGAAACATAAGATAACACTGAAGACAGACAAACCCATCTATACTCGAAATTACCGCTACCCATCAAATTTTAAAGAATCGATACAAACTGAAGTCACCAAACTACTCAAACAAAACATTATTAGAAAAAGTAACTCCCCTTATAACTCCCCTTTATGGTTAGTTCCCAAAAAAATGGACTCCAGTGGCAAGCCTAAGGTTCGTATGGTGATAGACTACAGAAAAATAAATAGAGAAACAGTTCCTGACAGATTCCCTTTGCCCAACATAGAGGACCTCCTCAATAAACTCAACGGAGCCCGGTACTTTTCAGCTATAGATCTCGCCTCAGGCTTCCATCAGATTGAGCTGGACGAAGACTCTATTGAGAAAACAGCCTTCAGCACAGATGATGGCCATTATGAGTTCTTGCGTCTTCCGTTTGGCTTGTGTAATAGTCCCCCCACCTTTCAACGGGCAATGAACATGATGCTCGAAAATGTACCGAACGCACTCGTATATATTGACGACATCATTATATACTCTAAAGACTTGGACTCTCACCTTACTCATTTGGAAAATGTCTTTAAACAACTGACCCGACACTCACTTACAATACAATTAGACAAAACAAAATTCCTTCAGACTGAATTACCTTTTCTTGGTCATATTGTGTCCGCTCATGGCCTAAAACCAATGCCAGAAAAGATTAATGCAGTATTGAACTTCCCGACACCTAAAAATGAAAAACAAATACGACAATTCTTGGGACTCACTGGATACTACAGACGATTCATACAAAACTATGCGCACATTGCAAAACCATTAACACAGGCCTTACGAACTGACTCCCCTGAAATCACAGAAGAATTCATTACAAGTACGCAACAATTAAAAGATATTATAACTAACGCACCCATTCTGCAATTTCCTGATTGGCAACTGCCATTCACACTCACAACAGACGCCAGTAACGTAGCCCTGGGAGCTGTGCTCTCACAACTTACAAACGGACGTGACCATCCTATTGCTTTTGCATCACGTACACTTTCAGCTACGGAACAAAAATATTCTGCAATAGAAAAGGAATTACTCGCGGTAGTATGGGCTTGTAATCATTTTAAACCATACTTATACGGAAAAAGATTTACACTGCACACGGACCATAAGCCTCTGACTTGGATTTTTTCAATGAAGAACGCTAACACACGACTCATGAAATGGATCTTTCAATTATCAGATTTTGAATTTGACATTAAACACATTGAAGGACGCACAAACTGGGTAGCTGATGCTTTGTCCCGAAACCCAGTCACAGAAACGGAACATGGACTCAACGTTATAGAACAAGACATGGACATAAATCCCCAACTCGAACTAGAAAAAGCCCTAGACGAAGGCCTGCACACTGACATACCACCTGAACATAGTGATTTCATCGAGGAACTTCTAGACACAGGAACAGACTTAGTTACTGTCCATTCACAAGAATCTTCCAATCAACAAATATGGATAGCAGATGACGATAGACCAATCAATGTTCAAAAATATCAAATATTCATTTAACGAGGAAGTGAACCTACGCACACTCTACGACCATTTAACAAATATCGGTACATCCTTGAAACAGCCTACCCCTGGAACTCAGACTTGAAACACAAATTACTAGAAATATTGAAACCCAACACGACTTACGGACTTTACTGCGAACCCAATGTAGAGACAGTTCGAACAGAGTATGAAGGTATTTTTAGAGCTATCTCCACAATTGTTCAGGAACATTACCCCTCGGTAAAAATTAAAAGGTACAAAAAAAAGTGTATAGACATAGAAAAAGAAGACGAACAAAGGGAATTAATTGACTCTTACCATCTAGGCAAAACGTTTCATAGAGGTGGACTTGAAACATATAATAAATTGAAAAGGTATTATTACTTCCCTAAAATGAAGGACATGATCATGGACTACGTTAACAACTGTGACACCTGCAGACGGACCAAATACGACAGAAACCCAATTAAGACCAAATACTGCGTCACACCCACACCTGACAGACCGTTCGAAGAACTGATGATGGACACACTTCACTATGAACAAAAGTATATAATAACACTTGTAGATACTTTTTCTAAACGACTTTTTGCCCGACTTACGTCAACTCTAAATGCTACAAATGTACTTCAGGTGCTAACAGACTACCTAGAATTATATCCGACGCCTACACGAATAAAAATGGACAATGGAAAGGAATTTAAAAATTCACTGATTCAAAATTTTTTAGAAACCCAAGGGATAGAACCCTATTATACTACACCAAACCATCCCAATTCCCTAGGACTCTTAAACAGGATACACTCCACAATGATTGAAATTATGAGAAGCATAACCCTGCAGGAATCAAATATTACATTGACAAAGACACTCAAACTGACCGTATTAGCCTATAACAACACTCTACACCAACAACTAAAATTGACACCAAACGAAATCACTTTTGGACCAAACCACCGCACCCCCACCTTAACCGAAGCCAATATCAAAGAGAGATTGGTGGAACAATACCATGACAGACTGAAGCTAGTTCAATCCATTATAAAGGAAAATATTGTAAAAGAGAAACAAACTAGAACGGACAAACTCAATAAAAACAGGGAAGACCCAGAAATCCCTTCGGAAACATATGCGCGAATCAGGACAAGAGTTAAAGCGGAAAATCCATATAAACCAGTGATTAAAGTACGCGACAAAAACAAAGAGATCATAGTACACAAAGACAATTTACAAAGACCAAGGAAAGTCTATAAAACACGAAAAAAGCCAATTACCAACTCAGACAATCCCTCTGTTTTAGATGGAGATACAAATATGGCATCTGGCTCTATGGTTCCTCCAGACACTGACTCAGACACTCCAATATGATGTGACTGACATATCAAAGACTCCTGGTATACTGCCTATCAAACTGCCCGACTCATATGCTCTCGACAAATATTATACATTGACGCATTACATTAATTATACTCACCTATACACTGAACTTCTTGATACAGAACAAATTCTTCCGAAATTTAAAGACCTCAAAACACAGGACGTCACAAATCGACTCCTCCAATTTACGAAAGACAAACTTAAAACAATTTTTAATATAAATACTAATCCAAGGAGGAAGCGTGGTATCATTAATGGTTTAGGTTCAGCCATTAAATGGTTAACAGGAAATATGGACGCACAAGACAAACAATACTATGATAAAGTAATCAACACGATTCAGACCAACTCATACCACATAGAGCACAATATTGAACGGCAGACTATGTACAACAAAAACTTAATCAATACATTAAAACATGACATAGATGCCCTAAACAGAAACAATGACAGATCATTGACGTTAATTAATTCCATGGACAATGACGAACGCCATATTCACCTCACCGAGCTCTACATAATACTTAACTACATTTATATTCGGATAAATGAATTAGAAAACAGCATAGAAATGTGTAAAATGGGAATCGCCCATTCTTCGCTCATAAGTCAAATAGAAGTAAAAACTCTTTCAAAACTTCCGCTTATTTCAACCAATTTAGAACTTCTGTGGATGACCAGTAAAATACATTGTGCCATCAATCAAGGTGTTCTTCACTTCTTTGTGTCACTTCCTTTACACAGCAGACGATACACTACATACTACTTACTACAAGCTCCAATAATACACAACAACCAACAGATCTCTACAATCGCACCCTATACCATAATCTTAAGCAACAACACTGACATATTTTTAGCTAATTGCACTTTTATATTAAATAATTATTATTGTAGCCAAATTAGAATGATAAGTGATTCATGTATTTCTCAACTACTTCTAGGAAATCCTCAAAAATGTGTAACAACATCCGTTCATTCGGACTCTTTTATTAAATATATAGCTGATGTAGATCTATACCTTAGCTTTAAGACTAGTTATATGCACATTTCAGACATAACAACACCCATTTTTCTCCCCACAACAGCCCTCATTAAACTGCAAAATAATGAATCTATCCTGGAATGTCCCCAACCTAGAACAGAAGTCATAGACACAGAAATACTGTACTTTGAACACAGCCCACAGCATATAAAACAATTCAATATCACATTTGACCACTTAGACACCCCTAGAATAGAAAACATTAGTATAGAACCATTAGAATTTATAAATTTAGATTATACACAAGTAATCCTGTATGTAATAGTTTTATATTTATTTATTTTTAATGTCTTAATATTAGTTAAACAATGTAAATCAATGTGTCTGGAACGCCAACCACCTCACCAGAACCCGTCTACAGATGACATCTCTTTGGAAGCAACTCCAGCAACAGTACCCAGAAGAATTTTTGATCCCTGGAGACTCCCTTCCTAATAAAAAACTTCTCAGCGGACTTCGAATCTTCGGCAGGGGGGAGTTATAGCTCCAAAGCCACCATTCCCACACCTCCAGACGACACCTCAGCAGCCGACTCAGCATTCTTCAATAATTTAGTATAAATTCCTCTCCTCCTCTTTCCCATTCCGCATTCCTGTCTCAGTAGTCGAATTGCTTGTATTTATGTAACTATTCTAAATTTGTACTGGTGTTACCAATAAAGTTTTTTTTTAAGTTTCTGATAGCCGAGTATTTAGTTGGCGCCCGAAGTTCAGGGACTCGTACCGTTGAAAGTAGAAGCCAGAAGCCCAGCTGAAGAAGACTGACGCCGCTTCGAAAGAAGATTCACCAGGAGAACTTCACAACGGGAGTTTCTGATAGCCGAGTATTTAGTTGACGTAACTATTTTTTATAATAATTTTCCAATACGTTTTGCTTATTCATTGGGTCTCTAATGTAGCTATAATCTCAAGAATATGAACTATACAAGGCCTTATTTTTTTTCCTTTACATAGTAACCCTATGTGGAGGGATTTTATTTTTCTGCACATCCCATGATAATATCATTATATGTGCATTTTTTCAAGGCGTTTAACAATTTTTTATATAATAATATATATACATATTAAAAAATGTAAATAAGATTATGAAAATTAAACTTGACTAAATAAAAAAAAAGCTTTAATTAGAACAATTCAGGAATACAATTAAAAAAAAATCACATAATATAAATATTTATTATCTTTTCCTATTTTATATCATAGGCTATTGCTTTTAATAAATTTAGGTGTTTTGAAAATAAAATATCGGGACTGATAGGCCATGGTGGAATAGGAGTCTTCAACTGTCTTCGTATGTCTTGAGTCAGTCTACATTCATGAATCAGGTGGGTGAATGTCTGTTCAGTGTAACTGTCGCATTTACAAGTATTTGAGTCAGTAAGTTTGAATATGTATAAGTACGAATTTGTATTTGTAATATGTTATTTATCAATTTCAGAAATTTAAAATAAGAATAATTAGCAATCCAAAATATTCTTCTCTACAATCTAAATCCAGTCAGCTGGATAAAAGGCAGAGCTTCAATGTTCTTACGATATGAATTATGTTCCGAGTATTATCCCATATTAGACCCTTTGTGAGTAGAATTACAAATGTTAAGTGATTACCTCTTGGTTAATTAAGTACTGTCCAATAGTGGCGCTTTGAAATCCGTATATATAATTAAAATTAACACTAATGATATTTCACATTATTTATTTAACCTAATCCATTCAAACCATGCGAGTATCTAATTTGACATTCGTCCTAATTTATTATTATTATTATTATTTATTAACGTCAACCTTTTAGCAGATTTCCCTTAAGGGAATTCGCAATTTTTGTTTGATCGTTACCAAACTCGATATTTAGTCGTTTTATGTTTAAAGAAAGATCAAGTTCGTTAACGGCTGAAATCGGACCAGTGGGAGGGGGGGGGAGTTTAGAGAGGAGGATTTTCGAGAATTCGAAATATCTCCGTTACTATACGTAGGATCGAAAAATTGTACAGAATCAATCTTATTGCAAATTAAATACTGTTTTATATATATATATATATATATATATATATATATATATATATATATATATATATATACCTTTATTCTTTATCTTGAAAATTAACCGAGATATTTCCATTTTTATTAAATCTGGGCGGCTAACGGACGACAGACTTTCCCGCCAAAAGCTAGTCCGGCCGTTTCCTTAACTGCTCGGCTCTCGTGAAATTTCTCTATTGTAAAACATCACGTGGGAAATTTGCTTAGTTTACGCAGCCCCTGCGTGACGGACTTTTGCTACTGTCGCTAATTGGGACGGGTTATTTACAGGATGCCACACTTTTCTACCCAGGGTGGGACTAAGGATTTTATTTAATGAGTTCGTCACTAAATAAAATCCTTAGTCCCACCCTGGCTAGAAAAGGGTGGAAACCTGCAGATAACCCTTCCCAATTAGCCAAATGTCAATTTAGGTACTCACGTCGTATGAATGGATTAGACTAAATCAATAATGTGAATTATCATTATTAATTATAATAATATATACAGGTTTCAAACATCCACACTAAACAATATTTAATTAATAAAGAGGTAATCACTTAACATTAGTAATACTAATCACAAAGTTACACCCTTTGAGTATAGAATTATATTCATACAATTAACATTCTTTTTAGCTCCCTTAAGGGAAATCAGCTATTGAGGTTGTACTCATGACGGGATTTTCGAATTTTTTCTTCAAATGTCCATCGATCCTACCTAGGAGATGACGAAAATGAGGTCCATTCAAAACTGTATATATATATATATATATATATATATATATATATATATATATATATATATATATATATATGTCTGTTGCCGCTCTAGCGGTCGTAATTTTTGTGTAATCGTTACCAAACTCGATATTTAGTCGTTTTATGAAAAAATAAAGATTAAGTTCGTTAACGGCTGAAATCGGACTAGAGGGGGGGGGGGGGTTAGAGGAGGAGAATTTCAAAAATTCGAAATATCTTCGTTACTATCAGTCGGTTCGAAAAAGTGTATAGAATCAATCTTATTGAAAATTAAATACACTATAAATGATGTTATATACATTTATTCTGTACCTTGAATATTAACCGAGATATTCGCATTTTTCAGTTTTCAGCCTTCAGTAACCCCCACATCTACTAATGTTACATAAATAATGCTCTGATATATAATAAAAGATATTAATTGAAGCCTAAATACCAAATATTGTTTTCATTGAACTTTTATTTTGTGAGATATATGCAAATACGTACTGCCTCCCCCCCCCTCGTTTGTTTTTGGATTACTAAAATTTGAGTGATTGAATTAAAACTGATTCTGATTCATTACAAATTACACCACTAGATTAGTAAATTGTTTTCAATAAAATTAATATGTTATATTCAAATATATTTCATTAATTGTTTGTCTTTCCGGTCTATCTATACAGCGCTACGAGGTTGGCTTGCCTGTTTGTTTACAATTCAGCCTTGTATTGTACATTTACTGAGCATTCACGGCTGTGTTACCTGTATGTATATTTATCTATTGTAAACCTTCACGTGGGAAATCTGCTTTGTTTATGCAACCCCTGCGTGACGGACTTTTATTCAAATTGCAATTCTACTTATCATTTCATCATTAGCAAGTTCAGTTTTGCATCCTTCAGTTTATAAATAATATATTAGTTGTAGGAAAAGGGGGTTTCTGGCGCACTTTTCAAAATACCCTAAATCCCCCAAAAAAATGATCACGTGATAATTTTAATAATTTCTCAAATAATCGTTAAAATGGGTTAAAGTAGTTGAAGTGAGTTAAACTACTTTAACTCATTTTAACGATTATTTGAGAAATTATTAAAATTATCACGTGATCATTTTTTTGGGGATTTAGGGTATTTTGAAAAGTGCGCCAGAAACCCCCTTTTCCTACTACTTATATCAATTGGCCAGATATCAAAATTACGTTTTATAAGTTAGTACGTATCAGGTCTTTAAATTTTATAACTCTCATTTTCTATTGTTCTTATGAATGCCTACAAAATGTTAAAAATCGCCATGTAATTTTATTTTCCTATTTTCCAACTCTAAGTTTTTACATTCCATAAAAAATAAATAAATTCTACTAATCCCATTATAACAAACATTTCTGAACTCATTCATAATCATCATAATTGAATAAAATAGGTATTATTTACAAATTTATTTAAATAAGTAATAAGAGGGGATTTATTTATTAATTTACGTATTTATTTTAAAATTTATGATTTCTGCGGTTAGTGCATATCTATATATATATATATATATATATATATATATATATATATATATATATATATATATATATATATACACTCAAACGCAGAAAAAACCGGACACTTCATATTCGTCTTATTAAAAGCTAACTTTCAGGAATGTGTTTCTTTATGTGGGTATTCTAGTTATTACAGAGAATGTAGAGTCTAAGTCCATTGAACTATTCCCTTCAGGATTAGTAAACAATTAGATAAAACTGAGATTAGATTTATTTGTCGTGATGTTGATCTATTCTAAACTGTAAGTAGTTTTTCGCACATTTAAACATCTTTAATTATTAACCAAGCATTTTCTTTAATTAATGTATTATTTTTATTTCGGTCCAGAATAATGGGTCTTTCAAACTTTGATGGAAGGCCGGAGCTTACGTTATATTGCCGAAACGTCTGGGGTAGCGAAGTCTACCATTCACTCTAATAAAAATGAAGAATAATTTTTTTTTAAATGCGTTAATTTATCTTTTTTTTTTGTTTTGTATTTTTTTGTAAATAATCAATAAAAATTATTCACTTTTGGCAGATTTTGTTTAAATAACCCATAGATTAACCAATTATTTTAATTAAAAAAGAATAATATACATATATATTAAGTATTTAACAAAATTATAAGACTGAATCTAGGTGTCCGGTTTTTTTTGCGGTTGAGTTTATATATATATATATATATATATATATATATATATATATATATATATATATATATTATTCTAATGTACGTGTGTATATCACTGTACTCCTCCTAAACGTCTGGACCGATTTGAAAGATTTATTTTGTATTGGTTGGGAGACGCCTTGGATGGTTTAGATTCACAAATCAACCCGGCAGATGGAGCAGGAGTGGGGGTTATAAGGGAGGCCTAAAATTAAAAATAGTGATATTGGTTTTTCGGCAAATATGCACAGGATAAAATTTGTTTATTTTGTCATTTAGAGTAACTTTCGTCGTATAACAAAGTATAAACGAGATATAGTAAAGTAGTTTTTGTTTTAAACATAATATTATTAAATTTAATATCCTAATCACTTGAAATATCATGCAGGACAACGTCTGCCGGGTCCGCTAGTATATATATATATATATATATGTGTGTGTGTGTGTGTGTGTGTGTATGTGTGTTTAACATCCTATGTTTCATAAACAGAAGTTGCCTATAAACGACGAACTATTTCTAACTTATCTCTGGAATATTTGTTTGTCTGGGTTTGTTTTTGTTTTTTATGACTGTTGTCTATTTTGCTTTTTGGCCATGCTGTGAATGTTAAATTAACTCGAGGTTTGTGTTTGTCAGCAGGCACTGAGGATGGAGCATTGACTCCGAAAGTGCACTCTGCATTATATTAAAAAACTGTAGAGGACTTGGCCTTCTTATTGATCCTGATCTATTTCTAACTTGTTTTTAATAAAAAATAAAAATAAAAAAACGTTATTCATCTTGAAAATATTATTATATCAGCTCAAAGGTACCTTTATTAGCGCATTCCTTTCATTACAAAATATACATTAATATACATTAGTCACAGGAGTGCATTATTAAGTCCCACGATCGTTAACTAATTTTTAATTTCAGTTTGTGTTATTCAGAGTTGACCAGTAACTGTGCTTATTTGCTGGAATGCTCTTAAATATTGCATGCACTATCTGAAGAAACTAGCAGAGCAATGGTTATAGAATATGGCAAGGTTGGAAACTATATCTCTTTGTACTAATTTTATTCAATGAGCACCTAGTAAAGGGCTAAAAGAGCAACTAACTTAGAGTGCTACTTAGAATAAGGTATAATTTATAGGAGCAGGGAGGTAGCAATGCAGCTTACTACCAAAGAGGTACAACACTCTAGCAATTTAGAGGAAAGCCAATTCTCCAGCCTTGCCTGTAACTTTACAAGTCTATCTAGTAACTCCGTCTATCTAGAAAATCACTTCTGGCGCTGTAATTAATAAATTGTCACTTAAATATTACTAATACATAATTAATGAATAATTAATAAATATTACTAAAATTGTATAAAAATATATTTTAAAAAGGCGGTCAGCCAGGGGCTGCGTTAACTAAGCAGATTTCCCAATTGTCTCAGGAATTTGCATTTATTTCGTGACGTAAAAGGTCAATGAGAATAATATTTGTTTTTTTTTTCTCCTCATAGTAATCCTATGAGGAGTTATTTATTTGAATACATGTTCCATTGCCACATGGCATATTACATGTATGATTATGTTTAAATACAATTTTATTTTACAATATATATATATATATATATATATATATATATATATATATATATATATATATATGTTTATCAACTATCTACTCAAATATTAAATACAAGAAATAAAATAATAAAATAGAACATTAAAATAAGTAAGATAATTACAAACAAAATTAATAAATGAAATGAAAAAGTAAATAAATACAATAAGAACACAAACATATCAATTAAAGTTAAAATCAACCGATGTTTAATTTGCGAGTTCTTTATTATATTTGTTAAATATAATATGAGGTGGTTCTGGCCAATTACCTCCTTTTAAATTTATATTCATTATTAAAAATATTTGTTATTTAGACTTCAAATAAAGTACATCAAAATATAACAGCTCATTGTTGAAATGGCATAAGTGAGAGTGGGGGTTTACTGAAAGCTGAAAACTAAAAAACGCAAATATCTCGGTTAATATTACAGATATTGAAACAATGTACATAACAACATTTATAGAATATTATATTTGCAATAAGATTGGCTTCATACAATTTTTCGATCCAATGCACAATAACGAAGATATTAAAAATGTCCGAAATTCCTCCCCTCTAACCCCCCCTCCTCCCAATCAGAGTTCAGCCATTAACGAACTTGATCTTTCCTTTTTACTTAAAACTACTAAATATCGAGTTTGGTAACGATTAAACCAAAATTGTGAACGCTAGAGTGATAACAGACAGACAGACACACACACACACACAGACACACACACACACACACACACACACACATATATATATATATACACAGAGAGAGAGAGAGAGAGAGAATTTTTAACGGACCTCATTTTCGTATCTACTAGGTTCAATGGACATTTGAAGAAATTTATAGAAAATCGCGTCATGAGTACAACCTCAATTGCTGATTTCCCTTAAGGAAAATCTACTAATACAATTGAAATAATACAATTCATTTTGTAAATATAATTAATCATCTCCGCTACTGAAATATGTTTCGTATTAATGTGCATAGAAAAATATTCTAATTCCATTTCAAAACTTGACCGAATAAACAATCTCAGGGTTGTCTGAGGGAAGACGGATTTCGTGTTGTTGCGTAGTGTTACTTTAATTGATCTAAGCTCTACCTACTTTTAGGACCGATGTACTTGAGTATAGGTCACTTAACTTTTCAAAGTTCCATGGTCATTTTATTCTTTAAAGGGAACACTGAATGCTGAGAACAATCCACAACTTTAAAAATGTATTCCCATCAGATTGTTCCAATGCTTCAAATTTTTATGATTGGACTGAACGACTTATTGTATAAATATTGAATACTCAAGAATATTAAAACAAAATTCTTCTCTTGCAATTCGTAAAAGTGGTTCCTGGAATGAGACAACACAAACGAAACCTCCCCTTGTTAGTAAAAAAAAATGTTATTGGGGAATACTTTTTACAGAATTATCTTTTTCAGTTCAAATAATATTTCAGGCCACCCCTATTACTGGAATTAGCTTTCTGCTGTAATAAACAGGTGGTTCTCTATTCATCAGTTAGGGAGCATTATACAGATCACGTGTCGGCAGTTAAAGCTAATACATTATGGAATATGGCGGCTGGATTGCCTGCATTAATGGGAGGGGGTAGAAAGCAGTTAGCGCACTTGTGGAACACACACTCGCAGGCAAAACACACACGGCATCAAGAAGGCGTGTTTACCCTCGGAAGTTGGAGCACCTGAGCAATCCCAACAACTCTTAGCTAAGAGATTAAGAGGGCCTTGGCTAAGGAGAGTGGGGTTCGGCTAACTTATACAGTGCCAACTTGGAATACCAAGCACCACTGCTTCCTTGCCTCGAATACAAACTCCTAAAGAACGGCTCCACTTCCGGATAATGAGCTTTTTTTTTTTTAACCGGTTTCAGTCGATTTCCGCCACATCTTCTCTAGTCCCCCTCTAGAGCGCCTTTTAACTAAATGGACCACGGATTAGATTCCACATAACGTTTCCCTAAAAAAGGATTCCCTCTATCCATTAAACTTTTATTCATTGCTCAATGATTGAGTCAGAGAGCATTTCCCAGTCTTTTGTAATTATGAAGTCAAAGAAAACGTCCGTCATGCAGGGGCTGCTTAAACTAAGCAGATTTCCCACGTGTGCCACGTATTTGATAATTATCTCAAAAAGTAAAAGTTCAATAGCTTATTGTAAATATGAAATGAGTGGGAGGAGGGGTTTACTGAAGGCCGAAAACTATAAAATGCAAGTATCTTGGTTAATAATCAATATAGTGAAAAAATGCACATAACATTGTTTATAGAACATTACGTTTGAAATAAGATTGGTTCTATACAACTTTTCGATTCGAAGTATAATAACGGAGATATTTAGAATTTTCGAAATTCTTCCCCTCTAAACCCCACACCCCCCCCCTCACTGGTCAGATTTCAGTCATTAACGAACTTGATCACTTGATCTTTCGTTTTAAGTAGAATGCTTATATATCGAGTTCGGTAACAGTAGAACAAAAATTGCGACCGCTAGAGCGTTTACAGACATATATACATATACAATTTTGAACAGAAATCATTTTCGTCATCTACTAGGTAGGATCGATGACATTGGAAGAAATTTTTACTTTTGAGTACAACATCAATAGCTGATTTCCCTTAAGGAAGAAATCTGCTAATATTTTTAAAAAACTCAAATAATATTTCTGCCTTACGGATTTCGTTCCCAGTTATTTGTTTTAATGAAATATAAAAATATTAATTCTCTTGTCACGGCCGTCCTCCAAGTGTAATCCAACATAATACAATAAGCCTTTTAAGAGTATTTATAATTCTATATCGCTTACTCACCATATTTAAATAGTTAGTTATTAAAAATAAAATTGGCGTTGGCTTTAATCTCAAATGGTAAACCTATAGAGGTAAATTCGATTTCCGCCTGAGCAGTAGGAATTTATTTACTGACGAACTCATTAAACAAAACATTCTTAGTCCCACCTTGCTTTTCAAAAATAGCATAACATAATCATAAAACAAGAAACAGGAATATGCTCCAAGCTCTCAATCACAAACATAAATATTTTGAGAATAGCGAATCATTTTCAGGAGTAAAACTCTTAACGCTCTACCCGAATGTATAAAATCTATTAAAAAATACTCTTTATTTAAAAATATACTAAATAACTTCATGAATGACGGATGTTTTTATACACAAGATGAATACTTTCGATAATGTTCAATTTGTAAATAGTTGTCATAAATATTGGTCTAAAATAATTTGTGATGAGGTACATTGTCTCTATAATGTGGGAAAAGTTTCTCATCATTTATAAAGCTTGTTATCCTTTAATAAATTTGCATGCAAACAAATAAAATAATGTATGATTTAGAGTTGTAAAAAAATTGTACATATTTAGAGTTGTATTAATATTGTTAAATTAATGTGAATTTTATACTATGTATTCTTAGAATTTGACCTATTTTTTTAACGAATGTATTGTATAAGTATAACTGTAACTCCAATAATTTGTAAATATAGAATTTATTTGACATAATTTTAGAAAACTGTTAAATAAACTAAGGAGGCCCATCCTGGCTAGAATAACGTCCGTCACGCAGGGGCTGCGTAAACTAAGCAGATTTCCCACGTGAAGTTTTACAATGGAGAAATCTGCCTAATAACAACAGTATTAATAGGGAATCTCTAAACCTATTCACGATGGACGAATAGTTACAGAAACGGCCGCCAGAGCTCTCGGCGGAAAGGCCGAACATAGCCGATCACACGCAGAATACAAATGCAAATATCTCGGTTAATATTCAAGATACAGAATAAATGTATAAAACAATATTTATAGTAAATTGAATTTGCAATAAGATTCATTTTATACAATTTTTCGATCCGACGCATAATAACGGAGATATTTCGACTTTTCGAAAATCCTCCCCTCTAAACCCCCCCTCCCACTGGTCCGATTTCAGCCATTAACGAACTTGATCTTCCTTTTTACATAAAACGATTAAATTCCGAGTTTGGTAACGATCAAACCAAAATTGCGACCACTAGAGCGGTAAAAGACAAATATATCTATATATATATATATATATATATATATATATATATATATATATATATATATATATACAGTTTTGAACGGACTTCATTTTCGTCATCTACTAGGTAGGATCGATGGACATATGAAGAAAAATGTCGAAAATTCCGTCATGAGTACAACCCCAATAGCTGAATTCCCTTAAGGGAAATCTGCTAAAACAAATGACGTATACTATTATGATGTGATAACATTTAATGGAAATAAACACATTTCATTTCATTTCACTATGGCTAGAAAAGGGTGGTAACCTGCAGATAACCAATCCCAATTAGCCATAGAAGCTAAACGTGGGCGTCAATAAATAATAATAATGAAATGCAAAATATCATCAGAGCTGTAGTACATGTATCAGATTTCTGTAGTTACAACCTGAGATGTAGGATATTGTTGAAGGAAATTTTAAATTCATTTGTAATCGCAAGTTACTAAGTGTTAGACGAAGAGTCGAAAAAGTTTCTTTTCTCGTGATGTCTTGTTAATTAATTCACATTAAGTTGGTAAATGCAAGTGAAATGGAAGAGAACACACATGAACAGCCTTTAGAAATTACAAGGTGGGGAATATCGTAAAAGTCGTACGAATCATTTGAAACTTTCGTCCTGCCAGGGCATAAAACGGTTATTTTAGTGGCTTGCCCCAACTTGTTTAAATTCCTGCTTACAACATGTAAGTGGAGCAAGTCTGGAGGACACACTGAAGTTGTAGCTTGCATATTCATACTGGCCAATGGCTATCAGCAAGGCCAGGTTAAGGAGGGATAGTTCTCTCACAACTGGAGTGGCATTTTTTTCACTCATGTTTTAGTTCGTTTGAATGGAATTTTCTTTAAGATGCCTTAATTGTTGGTTGATTCCGTACAGAGGACCACGGGAAGCCACTGTCATTATGACACTCCAGGGAACAACATCAGGGGAAGTTTGTAGATGCAACAACATAACGGCATAAGCCGTTGAATTCTCCAATTAATTGCAAGCTGTACTAAGCCTCTGGTAATTGTTGAAGTAGTTCAGTAATAAAATTTAATCTCGTCCAGAGAGATTGCATAATTTTCATTGAAGTTTTGGAGTTAACGAAAATTATATCGTCAGATTGCAGAATTGAATCTGTGCATTATGAACGAAACATTAAGGGGCCTGACAAAACTACTCCCAGCACCTTCACATAAAGGCTCATTGTAAGCACTATTGCTGTCCCAATTAGAGATTGTGGAACATGTTTATGTTGATTTGATTTATATATTGTAAGCTAGCTATATAAATCCCTATTAAAAACTTTATTAGCTACCCGCCTTTTTAAAAGTTGATAAAAACATTGTACTCGCAAATGACAATGCAAAACCTTGCAACTAAAATTTATACTAGAGAGAGAGAGCCGAGTATTTTAGGAAATTTTGTAAATTTACAAACGCCGTCTGCAATGGGGGGAGGGCATAAGTAAAGCTCGCGTAAGTATATGTAAAAGATAAATGAATGTTCTGAAGAAACTAATCAAGAAAAACCGAATTGAAAAAGTTACATGAGTTGCTCAGCATTAAACATCAAGAATTTATAGACAGTAATTCAAACTTTGAGACAGTAACAAAAATTTAAGGTAGAAGGAAAGAATAATGTGGCTGTAGAACAAATATGAAGATTGCCACTGGCAGTACTATGATATAACAAAGAAATCTTGGCATTTTATATGAAAGATTTGCTTAAGCAAAGTTCAAAGGGGTTAGTTACATACACGGGTCATTCCATAGTGTCATGTAGACAGAAAGTAAAGGTTACATTCTGTTAAAGACAAATCATAGTTCAAAAAGAAAACATTCCGAAGAAATTAAACTAGGTCTCCTTGACTTTAGATAAAATTCCGTTTGACAGCGAACTAGATAATACATTATTAGTAAAAACATTTCAAAATTCATTAAAATCGCATGAAGGATTTTCGATCCTTCAACCCCAGAAGAACATAAATTAACGTAGTTCCAAATACATTACCAGACCACGATTTAATAAATTACAAAATTATTCGCACAGTGGACAATCTAACTAAAAGAAAACCTCTGGTCTTAATGGATTTCCAATTGAATTAATCGGTTTTTTTTTCATTTAATGTAATGTATAATGAAGCCGAAAGCCCATACTCCTGACAAGAAATCAAACAATAATTTATGACTGTCATAAAAATATTTATCTCTTCCTACATAACAATCTCAAAGTGATGGAAGCTCTGAACTTAAGAGAAATACAAAATGTTCTAAGGAACAACTAAAAGATACCCCACAATGCTTGGCAATCCCACCATTACTATAGCATTCAGCTAGAGATATAGTTGACACGTCGTAATGAAAAAGAGATAATAACCATTTATAGAGAAATTATTCTATCAACATCCGAATCTCTCTTTCATCAATTATACGAAGTTAGTAACAACTCACCAGAAACTATCACACAATAAATTAAGCTCCCAAAGCTATATTATTTTTTTTCAAACAAAATTAAAACTTTAAACATTTTCAACATTCTCTTTGACAACATCCGACAGAACTTTTCCATTTTTAAAAGATGTACTTAAACTGAAAAACAAATATTCCCAAGCTCTAAATCCATAACATGCTTACATCCCATATTTGATGAAATTAAATAAGGATTAAGTTCTAATATTTCAAAAACCATAATATAATATAAAAAAATATATACAATGCTCCAGTGTTGCCTAAATTTTCATAAGAAAAAACTCCAAAAATCTCCTAATGATTCATTGCTGTTACAATTATAGGAACAAATAAAACTCCATATCCTACTTTTGCCAAAATAATGTCAATAGAAATATTAGATAAACAAAAATTAAATTAATTTATTTTTTATTAGGATAATACAGTTTTAACATTTTCTTAGGACAAGATCAGCTCAGTAGCTATATAGGATAGAAATTATTCACACCCCCCCCCCCAAAATGGATTTTGTGGAATAATAGTTCCAAGGTATGAACTACACCTTAACATAGGCTAACCTTACAAAGGCTGGACCCATCAGTAAGGCATGACTGTTTATGTAATGGTATGAATGCCCCAAGTCATGGCGAAACATCAAACATATTCACAAAGGTAACAATGAAAATGAACAGACAGAAGAGTGACCTTTAAGCACCTTAACAGAAATTTTCGTATTTTTTTTTTTTAATTTTTACCCTTCAGTGAACTCCCTCTTTAAGTAATCAAACTTTAGCAATAAGTTAATATATCGTGTCACGTCTTATTCCAAAAAGTCCGTCAAGCAGGGGCTGCGTAAACTAAGCAGATTCCCCACGTAAAGTTATCAATAGAGAAATCTCCATACGAGTGCCGATCAGTTACAGAAACGGCCGAACTAGCTTTCGGCGAGAACCATAGCTCGTCCGTTACACTTAATAAAAATGCAAATATCTCGGTCAATATTCAAGATAGAGAATAAATGAATAAAACAATATTTATAGTACATTTAATTTTCAATATGATTGGTTCTATACAATTTTTCGATCCGACGTATAGTAACGGAGATATTTCGAATTTTCGAAAATCCCCCTCTAACCCCACCCCCTCCCACTGGTCCGATTTCAGCCGTTAACGAACTTGGAATTACAATTGAGAGTGAGTTCACCAATTACCAGGCAAATACCGTATTTCTTTCCAATTGTGAAGTTTTTTAGTAGATTTCCCTTAAGGGAAATCAGCTATTGAGGTCGTACTCATGACTCAAGTTTTGAAAAATTTCCTCAATTGTCCATCGATTCTACCCAGGAGATGACGAAAATGACGTCGGTTCAAAATTATATATATATATATATATATATATATATATATATATATATATATATATTTGTCTGTTAACGCTCTAGCGGTCGCAATTTTTGTTTGATCGTTACCAAACTTCATATTTAAGCGTTTTTACGTAAAAAGAGAGATCAAGTTCGTTTATGACTTAAATCGGACCAGTGGGAGGGGGGGTTTAGAGGGGGGATTTTTGAAAATTCGAACTATCTCCGTTATTATACGTCGGATCGAAATATTGTATAGAATCAATCTTATTGCACATTAAATGTACTGTAAATTATGTTCTAATCATTTATTCTGTATCTTGAATATTAACCGAGATATTTGCATTTCTATGCATTTGTATGGTCGGCAGGAGTCGGCTATGTTCGGGTCCCTCCGCCGAGAGCTAGTGCGGGCCGTTTCGGTAACTATTCGTCCCTCGTGAATAGGGTTAGAGATTCCCTACTTATACTGTTGTTATTAGGCGGATTTCTCTATTGTAAAACTTCACGTGGGAAATCTGCTTAGTTTACGCAGCCCCTGCCTGACGGACTTTTTTTCTTTTCTCCCGGCTGCACTGGATCCGGAGTACTCATATTTCTACTTTATGAAAAATACATTTATCTCAATTGTCAATAACTGTAAACACTATTCTTATTAAACTGTTATACTTATGAAGTTATTAAGTCGTGATATTTTATATTTATGAAAATCTGTTAATCTGTAGCTCTCTCTCTTTTTTCTTTTTATTTTTAAGCAAGGCAGTAGATTATTAATGATGCCTATTTCCAATTCACATCACTTTCAGGGGCCTGAACATTCTTTCTGAATGATCTGCGAGTGAAAGAAAGAAAAATGTCCCTGTTGGTCTTTGTGTAAGGTGTACTTTGTAAAGAGATTTTTGTTTGTGACAGGCCTCTTTAACCTGCCGGAATACTAACTCGATATCACTTCTCCTTCGCCGCGGTATATATTTGTCGGAAGGCTCTCCCAAATACTATTCTCCGCTTCCACTCACAATAGTAGGCAAAGAATCGTCTCTCCTTCTCTTCCATTTTAACATTTAAAAATTAGCAATTTCCCTTATGGGAAATCAGCTATCGAGGTCGTACTCATGACGCGATTTTCGAAACATTTCTTCAAATGCCCATCTATCCTACCCAGGAGATGACGAAAATGAGGTCCGTTCAAAACTATATACATATATATAAAATTGTAACCTCTGTCTGTACATTGATATTTTCACAATAACTTTTCATTTCACATGTCATAGACACCAAAACTGCATTTTGTTTCGTTGGTGTCTGTTTGTTACCTTTTCACGCATAAACGGCTGAACCGAATTTTATGAAACTTGTTATGTATATTACTACTAGCCCAACTTAGTCTTTAGGCTATATTAATATTTTCTGAGACGAACAGAAGTGGGGGTTATAAGGAGGGCCTGAAATTAAAAATAGCGATATTTCGTTTCCTAATGGTTTTTCGGCAAATATACAAATAACACATGGATTTTCTATAAAAATACCATTATTAGTCAGTCAACGATGATTTCTCGGGCATCGCCTGGTATTATAGCTAGACTTTATATAGAAAATACGTACATTATAGATGATATTTAATTATAATTAACGCTATGATTATGATTTGATTATTTGCGGTTTGTCAAAAAGTGGAGAGGGAATGATTAGAGACTTATTTTCATTTATTCTTCAAATCTATTTTTTTTTTTTTCCATAAGTCGCCCAACGGACCCTTACGGGAAGAAATGAGCCCAGACGGGAAGAGCAGTTGTACACGTAGAAGCATTGCCAAAAAACAAAATAGAACCTTTCCGTCTCAAATGATTTCCCGAGCGAAGCCGGGTACCTTGGCTAGTATATATATATATATATATATATATATATTACCTCTTGGTTAATTAAGTACTGTCCAATAGTGGCGCTTTGAAATCCGTATATATAATTAAAATTAACACTAATGATATTTCACATTATTTATTTAACCTAATCCATTCAAACCATGCGAGTATCTAATTTGACATTCGTCCTAATTTATTATTATTATTTATTAACGTCAACCTTTTAGCAGATTTCCCTTAAGGGAATTCGCAAATTTTGTTTAATCGTCCCCAAACTCGGTATTTAATAGCTTTATGTAAAAAGAAAGATTAAGTTCGTTAAGGGCTGAAATCGGACCAGTGGGAGGGGGGGGGGTTAAAAGTGGAGAATTTCGAAAATTCTAAATACCTCCGTTGCTATACGTTGGATCGAAAAATCGTATAGAACAAAACTTATTGAAAATTAAATTTACTGTAATTATTGTCATATGCATTTATTCTCTATCTTGAATATTAACCGAGATATTTGCATTTTTATTAAGAGGGTGCTGATAACGGACAAGATAAGATCGGCTATGGTCGATTCTATTCGTTTCCGCCGAAAGCTAGTTCTGCCGTTTCCGTACCTGTTCGGCTCTCTAATTGAGATTTCTCTATTGAATAACTTCACGTGGGAAATCTGCTTAGTTTATAAACGTGGATTTTTTTTAGTGACAAACTCGCTAAACAAATGAAATTATTAGGCCTTTAAATAGTGGTAATTTTTAGATTACCCGTCCAACTTAGATTACAGACGTTATTAAAAAATAATGTGGCAGTGTGTAAGTAAATGGTCCCCTAAAAATTCATAATCAAAAGAAATTTTTGGGTAAATTGTATAATATCCATCTTGAAAGATTTCATTCTTAAAAATAGAGGATTTACATAAACACAAACAGATCAAAATTTGATTACGGAGTTTGTTCCAGTTAGTATATTCCAAGTTGAGAACACTCCATTACACAAAATATGCAATAATTTCATTGACGTAACCTTACCTCTTCCATTGAATATTAACGGATCAGCTAGTTCACTATTCAAAGGCATATTAGCATATTCAATTATGTGGTAGCGAGTCATAACAGAGGCGCTTCACGCGTCAATAGGTTAGGTAAAGCAGGTTCCAATTTAATGGTTTAGACGATGTAGAAATTTCGACATTGTCTTAAACATTAAATTTTTTTAATAAAAAATAAATAAAGCATGGAAAAATGTTTATTCACTAGTATACAATTTACTCCTTGTGTTTTTATCAGATTCCCCAGAATGGAAATCAGTTATTGAGGACGAACTCATGACGCGATTTTCGAAAATTTTCTTCAAATTTCCATTGTTCATACCCAGGAGTTGACGATGAGGTCCGCTCTAGCGGTCGCAATTTTTGTTTGATCACTACCAAACTCGATATTTAAAAGTTTTATGTAAAAATACAGAAAGATCAAGTTCGTTAATGGCTGGTTCGGACCAGTGGGAGGTGAGTTTAAAGGGGGGATTTTCGAAAATTCTAAATATCTCCCTTACTATACGTCGGATCAAAAAAATTTTATAGAACCAATCATATTGCAAATTAAATATACCATAAATATGGGTATATATACATTTATTATCTATCTTGAATATTAACCGAGATATTTGCATTTTTCAGCATTCGACAAACCTCCATTTCTACTCATGTTACATCAATAATACTCTGTTATGTAATAAACCACTTTATTCGAAGATTAAATACCATAAATTGTTTTCAAGAGACGTTTATTATACCAGATAAATGCAAATTGTGTTATGGTGACCCCACCCCCGGTCTTAAGTTCTTTGACTGCTAAAATTTGATTGATTGATATAAAAATTACTCTGATCCATTACAAATTACAGTACTAGATATAGTAAATAGTTTTCAATAAAATTAATATGTTATACTACAGTAATAGTTTTTCTTTCCTGTTTGTTTACGTTTCAGGCGCTTCCCTTCTGGAGGTTTCTTATTATCGTTTGTATTTATTCCCTTAATATTCGCGGTGGTGTTGTGTTACTGGTATGTAGATTTATCTATTGTTGAACATGACGAGGGAAATCTGCTTAGTTTACTTAGCCCCCGCGTGACGGAGTTTCGTATTTTTATATCAATTACATTTCTTTATATGGGTTGATTATTACTAAACGCTTAAAGATACTTCTTTATGTATGGGCTTCGGCTGTCTATCACTTCATGTAGGCATTCTAAATGGTAAGTAGTAACTAATGATTGGAAGTGGGTAGAATTATGGGAATCAAGCTGTCTTCTAAGAACAGTGAGCTGATGATGAAACGGAATTTAAATCTATGCTTAACTAGATATGCGGAGATGCAAACCTATGGGGAAGGTTTGATATATAGAATAACTAGTCCTCTGCAGACAGCGTTTCTAGTTCTATCATCGTCCATGAGAGAGCCAGCTGAAGAATTACACCTCCAATCAGCCTTACAAAGGTGGTGGGTCTAGTTGAGCTACTGCAACAAACATCTTAAATAGTTAGTTTTAAAGATGGGAAACAAAGATGGCACGATTCAAGCTGGGAAGCTAGAAAATCATAACTTACTAGCGGACCCGGCAGACGTTGCCCTGCATGATATTTCAAGCAATTAGATTATTAAACAAAGTATAAAATGAAAAACAAACAATGTAATAATTTCATTATTCTTTATTTTTAAATAACATCAATTTTTCTAAAAGCAATTCGTTATAACCTATAATGTTTGTTCATCTTCATGCAAATTGATGATCAATATTTTTAGTCAATTCCTGAGGAGTATAAATGAATAAACTTGACGGTTTTCCAACGCGAGAACACGCCACATATAATTGGCCAAGTGAAAAGACCGGATTTTCTAGACCCAACCCACAAAACGACATTGTTAGAGCTTGTGACTTATTAATAGTCATGGCAAATGCCAAGCGGATTAGAAATTGCAGACGTCTGAATGGAATGGGTGAGCCTGAAGGGATCATTTGGGTTCGTGGCAGGAGAACTTCACATTCAAATTGACCGTTCAAAATTGTAGCTTCAAGAACATTGATAATTTTTTTTATGACTAGTCTTGTACCTAGTCTAATATAGATCGATTTTCAACCATTTTCTTACCAGAGTAGGACTACTGAGTTCGCCATTAAATGAACTTGCTACCCCATTTCAGTTAGACTTAATCTCACTTGTTAAAACAAGAGTCGTGAGTTCGATTCTCACCTAGGCAATAGAAATGTATTTAGTGACGAGCTCGTTAAGTAAAATCCTTTGCCCGCCCTGGCTAGAAAAGGGTAGGCAACCTAGCCCAATTAGCATTAGTAGCATATTGTGGACGTTACTAAATAACAAACAACACTGACCTCTGTCACGTAATGCAACTAGGAATGCCTTGTTTAACGAAAAGGTATACACCTCAACATTCTTACTACCGACCAAGATTCCTGTAAGAGCTTCGCAAGTTAGTATTTACTTTTAATGGTCTGCCTAGGTTAGAAAATTCATTAAAAGGAAACATTGTAATTTGTTCTACTCTGAAATCTTTCCAAGACTCTCCTTCTCACATTATCAATCGATTAACTGGAAGAAAGAGAAGTAAGAAAAAAAGAAAAAAAAACACATAAAGAAGAGAAGGGACTAATGGCCGCCTGAAGAGGACTGACAGCTTCTGCATCTGTACAAATGTTGTTCTCCCCGAATCGTTCTTCTAATGGCCGAGAAACAACAAAGCCAATGCCATCATCATCAAAGGATCCATTGACAACTACAAACACTGTCACAGTCTCTTTCTTTTTATTATTATTATTTTTTTTATCCTCTTCCTGTCTCTCTAAGTTTCTCATTGATTGGTTTTAGATTACGCAAGTATCTAACAAATTACCGCAGTCAAATGAATAAAAATGTTTTATACACTTTCATATTTTTATTTCGGTGCATAAAGCAGTTCTGGTTTGCGTCAAAGGTATTTTAATTTGTTAGTATATTAAAAATAAAGTTTGGCATCTTGTTTTTTTTATCCCTTAGGGTGTACAGAAAAAGCTTTAAACAAATTTATTCAATTATAATGGAATATAATATTACTCTGTTAATCATTTAAAATCTGGAGTTTAACACAATCAAATTCGTTTCGTATAAAAGGTTTTTTTTTACATTTCTCGCTCTAATTGTTTTACAAGTGCGATTAAGCCTCACTTTTAACTAAATATTGTAAATTAAAAAAAATAAAAAACTGAAAGGGTTTGTAAATGCAATTATTCTTTTATTTATTAATTATAATAAAACCAATTTTCTCTGAAGAGGTAGTGACATTGTGGACCAATTAACATTTTAGGAGAGACATATCCGTTGCTTCATAATGAAGTGTAATAATCTTTACTAAACGACCCGGCCGCAAATAAGAATATTGCCCAGGCGCGAATCGAACTCGCCACTCTAGGTTTACCATGTGAGAGTAAGGTTAATGCTTTAATTCACATGGCTAAGCTGAGCCCCCGTTCTTTTATTTAGATATAATTCAACTGTTTGAAACCAAGAAGAAATATCTTTAAACCTGTAGAAATGACCAAAGCCTTCCCGGTGTGGGGATAATATTATTACATTGTATTTTCATTGTATATCAAAGTAGTACTTTCTCCAATAACCATACATTACTGTATATATATATATATATATATATATATATATATATATATATATATATATATATATATATATATATACTAGCTCAGATACCCGGCTTCGCCCGGGAATTGATTTGAGGCTGAATGGTGATGGCATTTTTTTGGCAAGGCTTTACTTTGCACAATATTTTGACATTTACCCGTCCAAGTGTTTAGGGTTAATACCCGTTGTTGGCATTTGTTAATAATAAAATTAATTTTTTATGTAGTCTTCACTGTCCCCCAAATTGTCATATTTCCCGTCTCCTGTGCATTATGCATAGCTTTCAGTTATTAAGGGAAAAATATTAACGTAGATTTGAATTAATTTTTCCAGGTGAGGAACCTGATAGTTCAAATTGGAATGAATTGTTGAGCATATCAATATTTCTACGCAAATTACTTGCTGCACACATTGTTCCTGGAGAAATGTATAAAACAAAATTTAATCTAAATAACAAAGTAATCAACTTATGTTATGTGCATGTTTGTCGAAAAACAAATAGACAATGAAATAACGCGAATTTTAATTTCAGGCCTCCCTTAAAACCCACACTCTAACCTAAAAATTTTAATATAACTTATAATCATGGAATAATTAATGCTATTTGATATACCGAGTTTTTTAAAGTTCGGTTTAATCGTTAGCGCCCAATGAAATAGTTGACTCCCGCTTTAGTTTATAGTGTATATCTCGTTTATACTTTGTTAAAAGACAAAAATGAATATGACAAAAGTTACTCTAAATAAATAAATAAACAACTTTTGTTATGTTCATATTTGCCGAAAAACGAATAGAAAACGAAATACCGCTATTTTAAATTTAGCCATCCCTTACAACCCCCACTCCTGCCCGTCCCTAGAAATTTTGGTATGGATTGTCATAATGAAAGCGTTAGTGCTAATACACATACCGAGTTTTATTTATTTCGGTTGGGTCTTTTGTCCCAAATAAAATTGTTCACTTCCGCTATAGGTTTTAGCGTATATCTCGTTTACAATTCGGTATACGAAAAAAGTGTATATAACAAAAGTTACTCTAAATAACAAAATAAACAACTTTTATTATGTACTTATTTGCAGAAAAACCAATGGAAAACGAAATATCGCTATTTTTAATTTCAGGCTTCCCTTATAACCCCCACTCCTGCCCGTCGCTAGAAATGTTGGTATAGCTTATTCTAAAGAAGGCGTTAGTTTTATCACACATACCAAGTTTTATTTATTTCGGTTGAGTCTTTTGTCCCTAATAAAATTGTTCACTTCCGCTATAGGTTTTAGCGTATATCTCGTTTATAATTCCTTATACGACAAAAGTGTATGTAACAAAAGTTACTCTAAATAACAAAATAAACAACTTTTGTAATGTGCATATTTACCGAAAAACCAATAGAAAACGAAATATCGCTATTTTTAATTTCAGGCTTCCCTTATAACCCCCACTCCTGTTCGTTTCAGAGAAAATTAATATAGCCTAAAGTCTAAGTTGGGTTAGTAGTAATATACATACCAAGTTTCATAAAATTCGGTTCAGCCGTTTATGCGTGAAAAGGTAACAAACAAACAAACAAACATACACGAAAGAAACAAAAGTCCGTCACGCAGGGGCTGCGTAAACTAAGCAGATTTCCCACGTGAAGTTTTACAATAGAGAAATCTGCCTAATAACAACTGTAGTAGTAAGAAACCTCTTAACCTAAAACATTATTTAGGGCGTAATAACCCAGTAGTTTCTAGCCCCAAAAAACAGTTAACCTAACCTCTAAACCTATTCACGAGGGACGAATAGTTATGGAAATGGCCACCAGAGCTCTCGGTAGAAAGTCCGTTAATACACATAGCCTACTGGTGACCACACACAGAATACAAATGCAAATATCTCGGTTAATATTCAAGATAGAGAAAAAATGTATATAACAATATTTATAGTAAATTTAATTTTCAATAAGATTGATTCTGTACAATTTTTCGGTCCGACGTATAGTAACGGAGATATTTCGAATTTTCGAAAATCCTCCCCTTTAAACCCCCCCTCCCACTAGTCCGATTTCAGCCGTTAACGAACTTGATCTTTCTTTTTACATAAAACGACTAAATATCAAGTTTGGTAACGATCAAACAAAAATTGCGACCGCTAGAGCGGTAACAGACAAATATATAGATATATATATATATATATAGATATATATATACAGTTTTGAACGGACCTCATTTTCGTCATCTCCTGGGTAGGATCGATGGACATTTGAAGAAAAATTTCGAAAATTCCGTCATGAGTACAACCTCAATAGCTGATTTCCCTTAAGGGAAATCTGCTAAAATGCAGATATGGTGTCTACGACATGTGAAACGAAAAGTTATCGTGAAATTTCGTGAAAAAAATCAATGTACAGACAGAGGTTACAATTTTATATATATATAAACGAACAGGAGTGGGGGTTATAAGGGAAGCCTGAAATTAAAAATAGCGTTATTTCGTTTCCTATTGGTTTTTCGGCAATTATGCACATAACAAAAGTTGTTTATTTTGTTATGTACAGTAACGTTTGCTATGTACACTTTTGTCGCATACCTAAGTATAAATGAGTTATACGTTAAAAACTACTGTGGAAGTCAACAATTTTATTTGGCACAAAAAACTCAACCGAACTAAACCAAACTCGGTTTGTCAATTAGCACTAACGCCTTCCTTATAATAAGCCATACTAACATTTCTAGGGACAGGCAGGAGTGGGGGTTATAAGGGAGGCCTGCAATTAATAATAGTGATATTTCGTTTCTTATTGGGGTTTCGGCAAATATGCACATAACAAAAGTTGTTATTTTGTTATTTAGAAAAATTTGCTCAACAATTCTTTTCAATATGAACTACCAGGTACAGCACCTGGAAAAATTAATTTTAATGTATGTTAATATTTTGTCCTTAATAATTCAAATCTATGCACAATGCACAGGAAACGGAAAATATGACAATATGGAGGACAGTAAAGTCTTACATAAAAAATTAATTTTATTATTAACAAATCCACAGAAACGACGGGCATT
The DNA here is from genome assembly GCA_019009955.1 of Riptortus pedestris. Taxonomy (NCBI): domain Eukaryota; kingdom Metazoa; phylum Arthropoda; class Insecta; order Hemiptera; family Alydidae; genus Riptortus; species Riptortus pedestris. Next base: position 39,450,802 of record CM032231.1, read on the forward strand.
AACCCGAATAACACTGGGACGGGTAAATGTCAAAATATTGTGCAAAGTCAAGCCTTGCCAAAAAAATATCATCACCATTCAGCCTCAAATGATTTCCCGGGCGAAGCCGGGTATCTGAGCTAGTATATATATAATATTTTAATTATATATCCTTACAACATCCAAATAGCGAGGACCGGGGATTACTTACTCCATACCGTAAAGGTCATTGATTGCACAATGTTTTTAGCAGATTTCCCTTAGGGGAAATCAGCTATTGAGGTTGTACTCGTGACACGATTTTTTCTTCAAATGTCCATCGATCCTACCCAGGAGATGACGAAAATGAGGTCCGTTCAAAACTGAATATATATCTATCTATCTATATACTTGACTGTTACCGCTCTAGCGGTCGTAATTTTTGTCTTATCGTTACCAAACTTGATATATAATCGTTTTATACAAAAAGAAAGATCATGTTCGTTAATGGCTGAAATTGGAAAAGGGGGAGGGGGGGGGGGTTAGAGGTGGAGAATTTCGAAAATTCTTAATATCTCTGTTATTATGCGCCGGATCGAAAAATTGTATATAACCAATATTATTGCAAATGTAATGTTCTATAAATGTTGTTATGTACATTTTTTCACTATCTTGATTATTTACTGTGATATTTGCATTTTTTATTTTGCGGTCTCCAGTAAAGCCCCACTCCTACTCATCTCATATTTTCAATATTCTATTATATTATGAAGAACTTTATTTCAAGCTTAAATACCAAATATTGTTTTCATTGAATTTTTAAGTTTTGAGATAAATGCAAATACGTGGTGCACGTGGGAAATCTGCTTAGTTAACGCAGCCCCTGCGTGACGGACGTTTTATTCAGTTGTGTTGCTACATTTCCTTGAGGTTGGACATTCTTCTGGTTGGCACACAGCAAATTAAAGCAAATGAGTAGCTTCTTGAATAAATAAATAGTTATCTGTTGTGTGTCACAATATGGCACGGACTACGTCAAGCTAACTACTGAACTGCTCAGAAAACCCGAACTAATCTCACATGACTCAAAAACGACTAGATTACGAAACTGCATATTTACAGCTGTTGAACTGTCTAGTTGTGCATCCAGTCTTTTAATCGTAATCGACTTAGGGGGAGAGAATGTTTAGAGACGTGGAATAAAAAACTTCGAATTTCTCGATAGCCATCAGAGATACAAAAGATCTCTGTAGAACTTTTTTTGTTTATCATAAAATGATATATAAATTATGTTCTATTACGTTTTTTTTATATGATGGATTCGACGGGAGATATCGTAAATAACTTTGAAATGATATAATTTTAAATGAAGTGCAGAAAGTTTTTTTGGTATTGATTTAACTTAAAATTATCAAATTTGATGACAGTATAAAAGATAATGTCATTGATAACTAAGTAATCACTAACCTGGGCATGGGTCAATAATCTAGTTGCCCAGAAGTCTATTGTATGAGCTAGGTTTAAGTTGTCTCATAACCTACTTGTACTCTGCTCCTCTCTAGGCCGGAATTAGAGCTGAGATGGCCGTGACAAATAGAAGGTTTCCTCTACCGCAGGTTAATAAACTCCTTTTGTAACTTACCTCAGTTTCAACTTGGTAGCTCTGAGCACTATCTTAACTGGTTTCCTGGTAGATTCCCGCTGTGTCTCGGGGTTACTGGTCAAGTAGTAGTTGTATGTTAATATTTTTTTTTATCTTATAAACATTGTAATAGTATCTTCTACATTCATTCAAAAATTGCTTGTTTTTGCATTCTTCAATGAGGCGTCTACTTCATAATATCGCTATGGTGTTATCTTTTGCAATTATTACTCCCTATATTAACATATTAACTATATTAACCTGGCTGGGCATCTGCAACTCACTCAAAAAGAAATTCCCAAGAAATTTCAGAAAGAGCAATGAACCTCGAATACCGGCAAATCCTCCCTGGTTTGTTAGGAACAGCCAAATCCACAGGGAATTGGAGGTTGCTCCTATTCCAGTTCACCTTCAACAACTTGTAAGAAAACATCATGCCTGCTTTCCTATGTCGAGTGAAGCCCATTATAACCCATTAAAATTTACGTACAACGACTGAAGAACGACTGCGTCCCAGGCTGTACCAAAATATAATAACTTTTTAACAAATTTTGTAGCACTTCGTGAAAAATACCTATGTATTGGTCCAAAATAAATTTTCTTCCTTTACAATTATGCTGCATTTTTGATAGGAATTATACTTCTGAGACCAGCTGGGATATACCCTTTAATCATATCCATCTTTTAGTTCTTATAATATCATTATTCAGTGGAAAACATTAGCTAGTCTTACTTTTGCCTTGTCTTATAATTTTATTTTATTTTATTATAATAATCTTTATATATATAATTCTAGCGTACGTGTGTATGTCACTGAACTCCTCCTAGACGGATGGACCGATTTGATTGAATTTTTAAATACGCGTTCGGGTGACGCCCCGAATGGTTTAGCGCCGCAGATCGGCCAGGCAGATGGAGCAGGTCTCCGGTCGAAGAGCGAGGTTATTGGAAATGTAATGATATGTTAATATGTTTATCTAATGTATGTCCTTAGAGTTGAAGTATGTCATCTAAATGAAGAGGTTTTCCCTTTCAAACATTGTTATTTATTGTCCAAATTTATTTTAATTTGATTTGAATGTTGCAATTATTTCCTTTCCTTTATTTATATTTATGAATTTGCATTATTATTGTTGAGGGTATTGATTTATTTCAATTATTGGTCTATAACTGTTTGTTTTTAATGAAGCGTAGTGTGCATTCTACCAGATAATCATAGAACTAAAACGTATTCTTTTCCTTCTCTCATTTATCCTCCTCTTTTTGCGTACCAAGTTTTTGCGATATTCTATTTATTTTTTAGGTAAACGTGCACGTAAAAAATGTTGTGTTTTGCGTTATTAAAAGTAGAATTTTTTTTAAACATAATATTATTAAATTTAATATACTAATGGCTTGATATAATCAAGCAGGACAACGTCTGGCGGGTCCGCTAGTATGATATAATATTTATTGTGAAAACTAACCATCATGGCTGATTCCGCCGAAAAAGAGGGTTTTAAAATGGTGTTCCACTGATATATGGTTGATGCTATATTTACTATGCTTAGAAATATTTGGTACAGAATATATATTTATATATTCGGAAATTACAAGTATTTAATGATATATTGAATAAGATACATTATAAATTAAATAATTATACTATATTCTTTTAATATTGTTTAAAATTACTATGAGTATAATTGGATTGTATAACCTATAATGAGTATCTTATAACAATGTAAGATATTTTATGCAATTATTGTGAATGGTGGCCCAATATATTCTACCGATAGCATACCTAAAAGATGATTGCAAAACCAGTATCAAAATTTTCATTAAGAAAAGGATCATAATTATCTATACATTTAGATGTTGATTTACTTTTTTAGTGCTCACGGAGAATACAAATATATTTTTTGTTAACAGAGCGCGTGATTTAGGCTAATAAATAAGTGTTAAATGTCAGATAATAGAAATATATTTTTGCTTATTTTCTCGAAACAAAATGAGCAATTTTGAAATTTTAAAATAAGACGTACATCAATGACCCAACATCTAATATTTCATTAACAATTAGGTTAAAAAGTTCGAAGAAAAAAATCACCTCTACAGAAAAAAGTTAGTTGTTTTTTTTACAGAGCTCGTCATACTGAATATGTTTCAATATTTTTCCAGTTAACACAAAGAAGTTATCAGACTTAATGTGGCCAATGAAATAATAGAATTGGCCACATTACTATTATAAATAAAAGCAGACAGGAATATTAGAGAAAAAATATTCAGTATTAAAAATATCACATTTTTAAGTTCCCATGCTTTCGGAAAAAACAGAAGAAACACATCTCTTATCAGTTCGCGAGAAAGAGATCACCCAATAGAACTCAAAACTGATCAGCTGTAGCTCAATTATTGGACCTTTCTTTACTTTAGCCACACCAGTTACTTTATGATATTATTAGTGATTTATCATACAGTTATTTAATAACCTATGCATATTTTAACCAAACATCGTGTTCTTAAATAAGAAGAAGTGGCACTTACGACATTTCAAAGGTTCGGAATATTGCATAAAACACTGAAATGAAGAAGAGGGCACTTCATAAAGCTTGGTTTTAACCAAAGAAGACCGCCTGCATTTAGATACAGTTTGAGAAGGTGCAGAGAGGGAACTGGCGGTTATAAAAGTACTTGGTTCAACCGTTGTAAGTTATCATTGAGGAAAGGTTCTTTATTTATCCAAAGAAGAAACAAAATTGAACGTGGGACCAAAAAAGAGGATATATTTCATTGTATTTTAATCATTAGTTAGTTTGATTAGTTTTAAAATCATTAGAAGTATATTGGTCACCTAAATGAATAATTCAATGAATTGTATATTAAACTATAATTTTTGTTTACACTTGATTATTATTATTTATTATCGTCCACTTTTTGCAACTTAGGCTAATTGGGACGGGTTATCTATAGGTTACCACCCTTTTCTAGTTATGATGGGATTTAGGATGTTATTTAATGAATTAATAACTAATTTCCTTTGCCCAGGCAAGAATCGAACTCGCCACTCTAGGTTTACCATGTGAGATAAAGGTCAACGCTTTAACTCACGTCGCTAACATGAACCTCGTTTACACTTGAGGCTTGTTAAATACATTACTTTAATCATCTGTTCTTCACTAGCATTAATTTATCGAGAAGATAAATCACTGGTTTAGAAATTATTATTATTTATTTACGTCCCCACTTTTTACAACATCGGCTAATTGGGGCGGGTAATCTACAGGTTACCACCCTTTTCTAGCTAGGGTGGGACTTAGAATGTTATTTAATGAATTTCGTTACTAAATAATTTCCTTTGCCCAGGCAAGAATCGAACTCTCCACTCTAGGTTTACCATGTGAGATGATGGTCAACGCTTTAACTCATATGGCTAACCTGAGCCCCTGGTTAAGAAATAAGTAACTGGTGTGGGTAAAGTAAAAAAAAAAAAACCCCAATCACTTTATAACACAACAAAGTTATAACGCGTAATGATTGACTACTCCCCTCCCTCGCCACTGTGTTTACTTACTATAAATGGGTATTTGCCAAACGGTAAAAATGGCTTCTGATTAGAAAATAAAATAATGTAAAGTTTATAAAATATGTTTTGAGCTATATGAGATGTAACGAATAAAATAAATGGATTTAATTTATTACGCCTCCTATGTAAATTATAAATTTCTCTTATATGCTATGAATAAATATGTATAAAATGTAACTGGGGGTCAGGTTAGCCATGTGAGTTAAAGCGTTGACCGTCATCTCACATGGTAAACCTAGAGTGGCGAGTTCGATTCTTGCCTGGGCAAAGGAAATTATTTAGTGACGGAATTCATTAAATAACATCCTGGCTAGAAAAGAGCGTTAACCTGTAGATAACCCGTCCCAATTAGCCTTAGTTGCAAAAAAGTGGACGTTAGTAAATAATAATAATAATAAAATGTAACTTAGGCACTAAGTAAAAATACTGAATCATATTATCTGTGATATTAGATATTTTGGCAATGGATTAGGAATATTGGGGAAGAAGAGTGCCACGAGTATGGAGGGAATATGAGGGCGAAAGTGAGAATTGTAATATGGCAGTTTGGATTCAGAAGATGAAGCCATTTTTGTTGAGCTATATATAGGATGAGATAAGAAGGGATTGGAGAAGGCAGTTGCCGCAGCCACTCGAGCCCTTTAACTCAGCAATAGTTCTACGGCTTTAAGCACTACTCCAGATAGACTACTCCTATTGGTCCTCTTATTGCTCTACTGCAGCCAATCAACTACTGCAGGAATCCTCAATCAAAATGGCAGCAACATGATTAAAAAAAAACCTACCTCTAACATGTCTTGCTAAGTAAAACATACTGTCCGGACTATCAGAAGGCAAATTTAATATCTCTTTGATACAGCTTCGGACAATTTTTGCAAGAAAGTGGGCTTGAGATCCTTGAGTAGAGCACATTGCAAAGGGTCCGTGAGAATTGGGCAGGTGTATTGGTTTAATATGGTCAGTTGTTGATCTGACTTCAGTAAAGAATTGCAAGACAGTTTATTTAGCTTGTAGAAGACAGAATTAACAATTCCTTCAGTGTCGAGAGAGATCTCTTCCAAAAAATTCACTCCAAGATATTTTATTTTCTCGTCTGGTCGCAAACTATCAATCTTCATGTCATCAATAGTCTATATTTGTCTTTCCCCATTTGCCTTTTGTTATAGTAACTGCTTTTCAATGACTGTAAGTCCAATTTTTAGCAGAGCATCTATGGTTTGACCTACAAGGTGTTTTGCTGATTGAAGGTATTTTGCAATAATAGCTATATCATCGACAAATCTATAGCAGGTTAAATTAGGAAAATTATTTTCACGTTTATATACATTTTGGGTTTCTATGACAGTAGAGGGAAAAGGGGGTTTCTGGAACACTTTAAAATCTCTCAAAAAAGAAAACGAAATTTATATATAAAAATGTATAAAAAAAAAATCTTAAAAAGTAAGGTAAAAACATTGAAATAAGAAAAATTATGGAATTAATTTAATCATCATTATTACTTTTACTCTTTTTAAACTTGCTCACCTTTTTCTTTATTACATCTTTGATTTCTAGAAAGTCAATAATATGAATCTTTTTAAGTCATCACCTATATCTTTTAACCCATTATAAACATATGATATTTTTTGTTCAATGATTGAATATCTTTTTTAGATAATTTCTCATTAAATCTATCTGGAAGAAAAACTTGAAATTATTTATTTATTTATTTGAAGAGCTCCGCAACTAGGCGATGTCGCTCAGTACCATTTATTTGCATTCTCTAAATTAAATTAAAGATAAAATGTTTTCAGAATTATTAAGACATAGTTTAAAGTACATGGATATAAAATTAAGGAAATGTTAAAATAATGCTATATGGAACAATAAACTTTGAGATAAATCCTGGCATGAGGGTGATGGAAGTCTAAGACACTAGTTTAAAAATGTATTATACCGAGATATAATGCCAGTTTAAATATTGGCATATTTTGACATTTACCAACTTGATTTATCTTTTTTAAAACTTCCATTTATTACAGAAGAAATTTATCAATTAAAATTTCCATTTTATTTTAACTGAAAAATTTCTTCCAGATAGTTCAAGTTTTTCTCCCAGATAGATTTAATGAGAAATTAACTAAAAAAGATATTCAAACATTAAATACACAAAAAATATCATTTGTTTATAATGGTTTAAAAGATATAGGTGATGACAAGAAGATTCATATTATTGATATTATAGAAAACAAAGATCTAATAAAGAAAAAGGTGCGCGAATCTAAAAAGAGTGAAATTGATAATGATGATTAAATTAATTCCATAATTTTTCTTATTTCCATGTTTTTACCTTACTTTTAAAGATTTTTATATAAATTTTTATATATAAATTTCTTTTTTCTGTAATCGTTGAATAAAGGTAACATTACTAAACTGAAATAAGTGAAGAAAGAGAAACATTTTGCAATAGAGTGAAGAAAGTAATCACTTTCTTCACAAGTGAAGAAAGTGAATTGCCTTCTTAATTAGTAATAAGTATAAATTAAAAAATAATTTGAAGTTGGAAATTAAATGCTTTTAAATGTTTCTTAACATTGTAAGAATTTATAGTAACAAAATAAATTGAAATGTGAATGAATTATTGTTGGAAATAATCAATATATTTTAAAATTTAAATATAATAATAATTACCTTCCTTGTTTATAACCTGCACTTGTTTATAACTGCACTACTTCACAATCATCACTAGTTGTTTTATAACTATGCTTATAACCTTTCACAACCATGCTTATAACCTACCAACAACATACCATAATCTTCACAACATCCTAATTTTGTTCATATTCTGGTTAGATCTGATCATGTATTACACGATTACAGAAAAAATTTAATATTACACTCGTGACGAAAGTAGAATTTACAACTCTCGTGAAATTACAACACTCGCTTCGCTCGTGTGGGTAAACGTTTCACTCGAGTTGTAAAATGATCTACTTTCGTCACTTGTATAATAAATAACTATTCCTTTTTTGGGGATTTTGAAGTGTTCCAGAAACCCCCTTTTCCCTCTACTTATGTCGTTTTCAGCCGACTCTTTTAACACAATATCTGTTCCTAGATTAAAGAGCAAAGGTGATAATGGCGCCCCTTGAGCCACTCCTTTCATTACTTGAATTAATTCAATTTTGTTTCCTTTTGGCCCTGATAGATAGATGATATAGATTTTGTTTTCCGCAAGCGGAAATATTAATCAATTTATCCGATCAATTTATTAATGTTCATGGGAATTAGAAACGTTTCCAAAGTCTTCTTTATATGTTCGTCCCCAATATTGACAAAAGCTTTTGTAACATCTAGATAAACAATAGAGCAGTTTTCTTTATTCATTTTAGCTCGTTGAATGCCGACATTGATTATTGATGAGCTTATAAAAGCTCCAGGACTTGCAACAAACCCTCTTTGATCAGAAGAAAATTGAACATATTATTTTGCTTTCTAGTCAATAGTTCGTTCAAAGATTCTTCTTAGAGTACTATAAATTGTAATGGGGTGATCATTTGAAACAACACTTTTTGTCGCCAGACTTGTATATTAGGATTGTCCATTTCAACATATATTTAGCTATGTATGTTTGCAGCATCAAGGGTATCTTAGTGTTCTAATAAATATACCATCTGGCCCAGGGGCCAAATCTAATGATAACCCTTACTGCAATTTCAATTTGTTCATCACTAAGAATAATATCTTCATTACTTTTATATTTATCTTCATATACTTTAAATTTACAAACCGATTTTTGTTCTGTTCGGTTGAGTCTTTTATAACAAATAAAATTGTTGACTCCCATTATAAGTTTTATAACTCATTTATACTTCGGTATACGACAAAAGTGTATATAACCAAAGTTACTCTAAATAACAAAATAAACAACTTTTGTCATGTGCAAATTTGCCGAATAAGCTATACGAAACAAAATATCACTATTTTTAATTTCAAGCTTCCCTTACAACCCCCACTCCTGTTCTTCTCAGAGTATATTAATATATTCTGAAGTCTAAGTTGTGTTAGTAGTATACATACTAAGTTTCATAAAATTCGGTTCATACGTGAAAAGGTAACAAACAAACAAACAGACGCGAAATAAATAAATTGCAGATATCGAGTCTATGGCATGTGAAACGAAAAAGTATCGTGAAATTTCGAGAAAAAAATCAATGTACAGGCAGAGTATACAATTCTATATATTTACACACTAATGTCTGCTCTCTTTACAAGACAATTTGAAACGAACTCGGTGTTTAAACTATAACATAAATCGGACGCTAAGGGAAATATAACGTATTAATTAACAGTGAATCATCCAAGTCACCATAAATAACATTTCTTGGTTATCATAGATATATTAATAATTATTTCTATTACTCCGTTCTTCCGTATAGTGGCCATTAGATTGGCACGAGACACGACATTTAAGCTGGCCGTTAATAATTTGTCAAATCAACGTTTTACTGCTTGTACATGTCAGAACATCCCGTGCTGCCTCAATATGCTATCAGATCTGAACATTCTGTTGTCATCGGCCTGACGATTTGTTGCAAGTTCTGTTAGGGTGTTTGAGTCCGGTCGTTTTGATTAGTTTCACTTTTATTAGCAGATTTCCCTTAAGGGAAATCAGCTATTGAGGTCGTACTCATGACGGGAGTTTCGAAAAATTTCTTCAAATGTCCATCGATCCTACCCAGGAGATGACAAAAATGAGGTCCGTACAAATATATATATATATATATATATATATATATATATATATATATATATATTTGTCTGTTAACGCTCTAGCGGTCGCAATTTTTTGTTTGATCGCTACCAAACTCGGAATTTAATCGTTTTATGTAAAAAGGAAGATCAAGTTCGTTAATGTCTGAAATCGGACCAGTGGGAGGGGTTTAGAGGGGGGATTTTTGAAAATTCAAAATATCTCCGTTATTATGCATCGGATCGAAAAATAGTATAGAATGAATCTTATTGAAAATTAAATTTACTATAAATATTGTTATATACATTTATTCTGTATTTTGAATACTAATCGAGATATTTGCATTTGTATTCTGCTTGTGGTCGGCAGGAGTCGGCTATGTTCGGACTTTCCGCCGAGAGCTCTGGCGGCCGTTTCCGTAACTATTCGTCCCTCGTGAATAGGTTTATAGGTTTCTTACTACTACAGTTGTTATTGGGCAGATTTATCTATTGTAAAACTTCACGTGGGGAATCTGCTTAGTTTACGCAGCCCCTGCGTGACGGACTTTCTTATCAAAGGCTTGTTCTCTTTGACTATTAGTATAAAAATGTATTGTTATTATTATTATTATTTATTAACGTCCACTTTTTGCAACTTAGGCTAATCGGGACGGGTTATCTACAGGTTAACACCCTTTTCTAGCCAGGGGAGGGATTTTAGGACGTTATTTAATGAATTTCGTCACTAAATAATAAAATAATAATAATATCACTAAATAATAATAAAAATGTATTGTATATAGTAAATAGTGTATTCATATTGACGAAGGGAATGAAGGACTTGCAGATAGGCTGATTCAATTGAAGAATACATTGAAGTGGAAAGAGGAAGCCTCCAATCCAATCATTCTATCGTATATAGTCTGCAACTCTTTATTACAGATTTCCAATGTAAACAGACATACAGTGTGTCTGAAGGTTCTCTGTAAATTCTTTACTCAAGTCTGTCATTTTGTCTCGTTATTTATAGATAATGGCAGTTCTGCATCCTGTCATATTCAGTTTCCATGATGCGAAATTTCTTCAATGTTGTCTGCTGCCATTATGGAAAGTATATCTGTCCTTAATCAATAAAAAAGGTTTAGAATCTTTAATCAGTATGTATCTCTTTGTTATTCAACTCATGACTGCCCAAGCACAAAAGCCTGTCTTCTGAATCTACAAAACATATGTTTTACACCTAACCTATAAGAGGAGATATAAATATTCCAAAGAGATATAAATATAACAATCTTTCATTATACTCCCTAACAATATCATAGACATATCGGAACTACTGTATTATGTTGTTTATAATAACATATATAACACATATAAAAAGTTGTGTAATGTAGTAGTTTGCATACTCCCGTCGTTGATAAATTAATGTCCTTATAGTGTATTCCAGAGATTTTTCATAGCCATAAATCCTACGAGTCGCTCGTTCCTCCCTCACCTTCATGGTTTCCAATGTTCTTCTCGATCAAATATGCTTTGCACGTTCCAAATTCCAATATATTCCTCTCCTACCATTTTTCACGCTCTGGATCATCATCCTAATATACATTGCCCTTGTATAGACACTCATATATATATTTACTATAATCATCTTCCTCTGCCACGCAACGGTTAAATAATCTCTCTTCTCTTAAATTATTATCCATCTGTCACCATCATATGTTATACCCCTCCTATGAGACTTAACAACCTACATATTTCCGGAAGCACAACACAGTATCTACCAGTTCTCAAAGCCCATACATAAAGTATAAATAGAACATCAGGCTACAGAAATGGTTGACAGACAATCGACTAACTCACCAATACTTGATGTCGAAATCAGATGAACTGACTGCTGTATAAACCGGCTACAATAACTTCTTGGCTGTGAAACATTTACTGACTGAGTGTCATTTACAACAAATATACACTGCCGGTCAAAAGTTTGAGACCACCTAGGGTTTACATCAATTAATCTACTTTAATCATGCAAAACCTCAATTTCACCTAATTATCAATGCATAGTTACAAAATATAGCTATCTTATTATTATTTGTACTTGTAAACAAATAGAAGAGGGAATTAATAATTCCTTCAGTGTCGAGATGGATCTCGTCCAGAAAATTCACTCCAAGATATTTTATTTTCTCGTCTGGTCGCAAACTATCAATTCTACTACTACAAGAGACTACCAGTTCACAAAGCCCATACATAAAGTATAAATAGAAAATCAGGATTCACAAATGATTGACGGACAATCGACTGACTCGCCGACTGAAATCAGATGAACTGACTGCTGTATAAACCGGTTACAATAACTTCCTGGATGTGATACACTTACTGACAGAGTGCCATCTATAACAAAACATAGACCTTATGATAGAACTTCTAAAAGGCGACAGCCCATAATATATTTCAAAAAATACTTTAAAAAGTCACACTTATGCAAATACCTTCTAATGAATGAAGCGAAACCATTTTATTTGTAATCTATATGTGTGTGTGTATTGCATATTATAACTTTTTTTGTTGCATATTCTCAGGAAACTTGGATAAAATCCACATGGGCGGAAAATCCAACTGAACTGAAGTTTGTAAAAGTGACATTTGTATACTAAGGGGAATTTAAAAAAAATTGGGCACAGTTCCCGCTGTTTCAAGAAGTACCCCTTTCCTGTACTTTTATAATTTATATTGGCAGATGTTATTTCTTGATGCATTTTATTGTTGTTTTATGCACGAGTCCAATTGTACATAATATAATAGCTGCAACTGTGGCTGACTTCAGCTTGTATATTCTAAGCTCAATTCTTGGTATTTCCTTTCTATATATGGTTTAACAGATCTTATTTTCGTCACCTCTACAAACTCAATGCCAGATTTCCCTTGAGGAAAATCGGTTAAAATCCATAGCCCCATTCTGGCTAGAATAGGCTGGTAACCGGAATACAGCTTTATAAATTCTACCAAACTGAATCCTAAAAATTTCTATATTTAGTTATATATTTTACTAACGACTGGGTTAGTGTTCGTTAACTTATCTCCATCTAGGCCGGGATATTATAACTAAGCTTTCCAAAAACATGTTATATGTCTATGTATAAAATATTAAGGAATACATTATGAAGATATTTAATTTCTCTTCTTTCTCTACTAAAGAGTCTTATCCCACATCCCCATTTTCTAAATTATTTTAGCATTTGGTGTCACTAAAATCGACTAAAGTACGGCATAGTATGTATATCATTTTTAATTATTTAAAACACAGTTTTAATAACAATGTCAATTAAATTGTAGAGGTAAAAGTTTTCTCTCTGACAGTTGTAACTAAACGAATTACAAGTGAAAGAAGGGGGGGGGGATCCAGGTGATAAGGGACTGTGTCAGAAAGTTGGATTTTCCGAGGCAATGGTCTCTACAGCAGTTCTGGAGCAGCTGTAAAATTTTATCGCACTTACAGGGTCTTAAGTGCGCCTCGAATGAGCCTGCACTTCCTCTCCAGAATTTCTCACAAACTTTTTTTTTTTTAATCACATCCGCCATTATGTTGTCGCACTGCCAAGAAGTCATTAAAATATAATTGTTGTGTATATATCACATTCGAGAAGTCAGCTACTGAGTTTTTTTTTAGTTGTTATTATTATTATTATTACTTATTAACGTCTATTTTTGCAACTTAGGCTATTTTTTAGTTCTAATTGGCTTTTAAAAATATGTTTTAATTTCTACAAATCTTATAGGAAGACGTCGCACCGTCCATTCATGTGAATGAGTAATTAATTTCATTGTACCATTCTGAGGATTTATATTACGAGAGTTGCATTCTAATTTCTAAAAATTTCCAAAAATAAATATAAACTATTATAAGAAAACATTATTTTTTCTGTAATCGTTGAATAATGGTAACATTACTAAACTGAAATGAGTGAAGAAAGTGAAACATTTTGCAATAGAGTGAAGAAAGTATTCACTTTCTTCACTTGTGAATTGCCTTCTTAATTAGTAATAAGTATAAATTAAAAAATAATTTGAAGTTGGAAATTAAATGCTTTTAAATGTTTCTTAACATTGTAAGAATTTATTTTAACAAAATAAATTGAAATGTGAATAAATTATTGGTGGAAATAATCAATATATTTTAAAATTTAAATATAATAACAATTACCTTCCTTGTTTATAACCTACACTTGTTTATAACTGCACTACTTCACAATCATCACTAGTTGTTTTATAACTATGCTTATAACCTTTCAAAACCTCTACCAACAACATAGCATAATCTTCACAACATCCTAATTTTGTTCATATTCTGGTTAGATCTGATCATGTATTACACGATTACAGAAAAAATTTAATATTACACTCGTGACGAAAGTAGAATTTACAACTCTCGTGAAATTACCACACTCGCTTCGCTCGTGTGAGTAAACGTTTCACTCGAGTTGCAAAATGGTCTACTTTCGTCACTTGTATAATAAATAACTATTTTATAATTATAACTTTGAATAGTTTCTGTAGAACTTGCTCCATTACAAGCGTTATATATTACTCCATGATAAAAATTAAATACATGTATCTAGGTCTATGTTACTACAAATGCGTAGTAACTTAGACCTAATCTACATAAACTACACATAACTCTTTTAATTTTAGCAGATTTCCCTTAAGGGAAATCAGCTATTGAGGTTGTACTCATGATGCGATTTTCGAAATTTTTCTTCAAATGTCCATCGATCCTACCCAGGAGATGACGAAAATGAGGTCCGTTCAAAACTGTATATATATATCTATATATATATATATATATATATATATATATATATATATATATATATATATATATATATATATATATATATCTATCTATCTATATATTTGTCTGTTACCGCTCTAGCGGTCGCAATTTTTGTTTGATCGTTACCAAACTCGATATTTAGTCGTTTTATGTAAAAAGAAAGATCAAGTTCGTTAACGGCTGAAATCGGACCAGTGGGAGGGGGGGTTTAGAGGGGAGGATTTTCGAAAATTCGAAATATCTCCGTTACTATACGTCGGATCGAAAAATTATACAGAATCAATCTTATTGAAAATTAAATGTACTATAAATATTGTTATATACATTTATTCCCTATCTTGAATATTAACCGAGATATTTGCATTTTTATGAAATTTGGGCCGATAACGGATTTTTGAATTTCCCGCGAAAAGCTAGTTCCGCCCTTTGCCGTAACCGATTGGCTCTCCTATGGAGATTTCTCTATTGTATAACTTTACGTGGGAAATCTGCTTAGTTTACGCAGCCCCTGCGTGACGGACTTTTTTTAGCAGATTTCCCTTAAGGAAAAAATCCATTAATCCTACCCTGGAGGATATGACGAAAATGAGGTCCGTTCAAAACTGTGTTTGTACATATATACATATATATATATATATATATATATATATATATATATATATATATATATATATATATATGTCTGCTATAGCTCTAAAGGTCAATTTGTTCGATCATTACCAATCTCGACATTTAAACATAATTTTTAAAATCACCAAGAACGCAATAATTTTAATAATTTAGTCGTTTATAAAGTAACCGAAAACTGAAACCGTGGATTTTTATTATATTTACGCGTTGATCGCTTGAATTCTAATATTTTTTATTCCTTTCTTTTGAATTTATTTTCAAAAGAAAGGAAGTTTTTTCATCGTGATTGTCTCTAACCAGCACCCCAAATGAGGGAGGGACATCGTTTTAGCAGATTTCCCTCCAGGGAAATCAGCTACTGAGGTCTTACTCAAGACGCGATTTTTGAAAAATTTTCTCAAATGTCCATCAATCCAACTTACCAGTTGACGAAAATGAGGCCGGTTCAAAAATTATATATCATATAGACACATGTAATATATCCTTGTCTATTAACGCTCTAGCGGTCGCAATTTTTATATGATCGTTAGTAAACTGGATATTTAAACATTTTATGTAAAACTAAAAGTCAAGTTTGAAATCCGAGCAGTAGGAGGGGGGTTAAAGGGAGGAATTTCGAAAATTCTTAATATCTCCGTTATTATGCGTCGGATCAAAATATTGTATAGAACCAATCTTATTGTAAATGTAATGTTCTATAATTGTTGTTATGTATGTTTTTTCCCTATCCTGATTATTAACCGAGATATTTGCATTTTCTTTTGTTTTGGGTCTTTAGTAAACCCCAACATAACTTAATTTTTTTAGCAGATTTCCTTTAAGGAAAAAATCCATTAATCCTACCCTGGAGGATATGACGAAAATGAGGTCCCTTCAAAACTGTGTGTGTACATATATATGTGTCTGTTATAGCTCTAATGATTAATTTGTTCCATCATTATCAATCTCGACATTTAAACGTTTTATGTAGAACTAAAAGTCAAGTTTGATATCCGAGCAGTGAGATGGGGTTTAGAGGGCAGGAATTTCGAAAATTCTTAATGTCTCCGTTATTATGCGTCGGATCGAAATATTGTATAGAACCAATCTTATTGCAAATGTAATTCTCTATAATTGTTGTTTTTCCCTATCCTGATTATTAACCGAGATATTTGCATTTTCTTTTGTATTCGGTTTTCAGTAAACCGCTACTCCTACTCTTGTAATATTAACAATATGCTATTATATTATGAAGTACTTGTATTTGAAGCTTAAATATTTTAATATACCAAATATTGTTGTTTATGATAAATGCAAACTTGTGACGCACGTGGGAAATCTCCTTATTCAACGCAGCGGATGGTTTTTAAAAGTAGACTTTAATAAATAACAATTGTTATTTTAACTATTTTATTTTCCGAATTTCATGTCTTTCTCCTTGACCAACGAATTAAAAGTCAGCCGATAAAATATAGTTCCAGTGTGATTTTTTGTTTCAACAATACGTACACATTATTTTCAATAAATAATTCAAGCTGTTGTCATAATTCTATGGTCGCGTAGGCCTGAATATGCTAAAGCATTGCAATGCACCGTAAATCATATTAGCGGCCGTGTTTCTCTGTGTGCTTTATTTGCCGAAAGGGTTAGCATTGATGCATCAATCAAATTTTGACGAGGTAGGATAGCAGAAAGCAAACAGCTGTATGAATCATTATTCAGTGGAGTCGCTCCCTAGATATTCTCTACATCACAAACACATTGAAGCCGGACAATTATTCTATCTACCAAACGTACCGACGAACTGTAGCTTTATTTCCTCCGGGTGTTATGCATAAAACATGATTTTCCACGCCATAAATCAATTATACAAGGGAGGTATTGCAACCAGAAAAAGAAGAAGTTATACAGCCTACCAAGAGTTCAAAATTATTTTTAGTCGCTCCATTTTGACATAAATTCTCGTTTCTGAAGTCCCTATGGGCAGTCCATGAAAGTTGTTGAAAAAATTCTTGCTTAGACTCCATGTAACGGGTGATTTTGATCGAACCAACTGTTACAAAAAAAAGTCCATCACGCAGGGGTGCGTAAACTAAGCAGATTTCCCAGCGAAGGTTTAAGTGAATAAATGGGAAATCTTTCAGTTACAAGTCAATAACTCTTCAACGGAAAGCGTCTGAGCGAAAAGGAAAACCATTAATGAAATATACAACACATATATATAATATAACAGATTAATTTTATTGGAAACTATTTAATACAGCCAATGCTGTAATTTGTAATGAATCAGAATAATTTTAATCTCAAATTACTTAAATTTTAGTAACCCAAGAACAAAAGAAGGGGGACCGTCAATAGAACGTATTTGCATATATCTCACAAAGTAAAAGTTCAATGGAAACAATATTCCGTATTTAACTTTGTAATAACGGGGTTCAAGATATAACAGCTTATTATTATATAACATGAGCAGGAGTGGGGGTTTACTGAAAGCGGAAAACTATAAAATCCAAATATCTCGGTTAATATTCATGATACAGAAAATCTGTACAAAATAATATTTATAGATCATTTAATTTGCAATAAGATTGGTCATATATAATATTCGATCCGACTTATAGTAACAGAGATATTTCGAATTTACAAAATTCTCCACTTCTAACCCCCCCACTCCCACTGGTCCGATTTCAGCCATTAACGAACTTTACTTTTATTTTTGCATAAAACGATTAAATATCGTGTTTGGTAACGATCAAACCAAAATTGCGGCCTCTAGAGCGTTAACAGACAAATTTCTTCTGGGTAGGATCGATGGACATTTGAGGAAAGTATTTAAAAATCGCGTCATGAGTACGTCCTCAATAGCTGATTTCCTTTAAGGGGAATCTGCTAAAATGGTCCATTACAGGCACTCCATCGTTTTTTACAGACTAATTGTCTACCCGGTCCAGTAGAGTAGGTACTGAACGCTAATTCGTACAGCATTGTCCGGTTCCCTTTGACCAAAAATCTCAGCAAACATAGCGGAAAGTCGTGATTGCATTTCTAAAACCATTTTATAGATTTCTAACGAAATTCGCCATTATTTGGGTCCTTCGTCATCTTTGCAGGTAGGGGCAAACACTGTGGAACCAACCTATCTTGCCAGTATTTCTAAACAATGACAGCCTCGTACCCTTGACGAAGCAGGTCTTACGTGACTTTTCGACTTTAGTACAGAGAAATCGTGTTCTATATGGGGTTTGCAATCGATTTTGAAATTGCAGGCATAATCTTTTTATAGACCATTGAAATTCTCTTCCCAGAGGCAATAGAGTACATAGACAAGACATTCAAGATGGGCAAAATGTTTTTCTTTTCTGAAGTAAAGTCAAAAATATAATATAAAACTCACAACCCATTCCACCAAATTGGCTTTTCGGCTTTTCTGTATTTGATCCCTTAATTCCTTTCATTATTTCACTTAATACCATCTCCCTAATTATCTCATTTTAACCAATTTATTAAATTTAATACATTGTCTATTTAAATATGACTATTATAAATATTGAATACATTTTAAGCTCATAACTTCCTGCTGAGCCTAAAATTCCACTTAACGCTTAACAGACTAATAAACTAAACAGACTAATAGTGAAAGGTGAAGTTGTATCATTCAAATTTAGACATTATAAGACATTTGAATCCTTTCCTACATTATAAGAAACTAACTATTCCAACAAAACTAATTGCTCCTTTATTTGAATGAGAATATTTTCACCCGATTGCTGAAAATCCTTAAAAAGGTTCATGACCTTTCAGTTTGATCCCCAAGAGGATGGACGTATTTTTTGTCTAGTGGAATAAAAAGACGTCAACTGGAAAACATCTCTGTAGAGCTACAAGCCAATGCTGAACAAAGATTTGGATTCAATGGAAAGAAGAACGAATCCCATGGGACTAAACTAAAAATAAGACAACTTTCTCTAATGAAATAGGGTAAAAGTCCGTCACGCAGGGGCTGCGTAAACTAAGCAGATTTCCCACGTGAAGTTATACAATAGAGAAATCCGTCTAAGAACAGCTGTAGTAGGAAAAGAACTCTAAACCTATTCACGAGGGACGAATAGTTCGCAGAGGCTAACCTTGATGTTGAAAGTAAAGACTGTTACACTTCGATGATAACCGTTCGAAGACGGTTCGGAAACGTTCGATAAGACGTAATTAGAGCTGTTGATATTGTAAGCAAAGGAACTGAATCAGACGACGACGCGAAAGCAATTCCAGAAAATGAAAGGGAATTGAAAATAAAAACATTCAGTGAAGCACTTAAAGCTGTAAATGATCTAGTGGAGTTTGCAGCAAATAAAAACTGCCCGCAATTGTTGGATATAATGCAAGATGCAAAAGAAATTATTATAATCATTATTCTAAATCAGTTCACCAAACAACTATAACCGGCTTTTTCGTTAATGTACATATATTACATACATACATACTTACATAAATTATCTTAATTTTAGTGTCTTGTAATAATGTAATGTAAATTTAAGTTTCGTAAATTAATGTAAATCTATTTGTTCATTTCAAATTGCATATATTTTTTTAATATGTACAAATTTCATACCTTTTCTAGCAAACTGTCTTAAAATGCAAATTCAAGAACAACAAACGTTTTCACACCTTGAATCTCTCAGTCCAAAGACATTGATATTAACATAATTGGATCAATATTTATTTTTAGTCGTCTTGTCCTTTTAGCAGATTACCCTTAAGGGAAATCTGCTATTGAGGTCGCACTCATGACGCGATTTTCGAAATTCTTTTTAAAATGCCCATCGATCCTACCTAGGAGATGATGAAAATGAGGTCCGTTCAAAACTGTATGTGTGTATATATATATGTGTGTGTGTGTGTGTGTGTGTGTGTGTGTCTGTTACAGCTCTAGCGGTCGAAATTATTGTTTAATCGTTACCAAACTCCACATGTAGTCGTTTCATGTCAAATGATAAAGTTCGTTAATGGCTGAAATCAGACCAGGGGAAGGGGGTAGAGGGGAGGATTTTTTAAAATTCGAAATATATATATATATATATATAGAACCAATCTTATTGCAATTTAAATTTAATACATATTGTTCTATACATTTATTCTCTATCTTGAATATTAACCGAGATATTTGCATTTTTATTAAATATGGGCAGCTAACGGACGAGTGAGTTTCTCGCCAAAAGCTAGTTCGGCCATTTCCGTAACTGTTCGGCTCTCGTATGGATACTTCACTATTGTGTAATTTCACGTGAGATATCTGCTTAGCGTTCGCACCCCTGCGTGACGGACTTTTTATTGAATAGATGTAGCTAATACCTATACCCTTTAGAAATTCACTCTTTAACCTTACACAAGCTAACAATGAAAACAATTTTTTACTGAAAATACCAAAATCTTACGTTTTCTAGGGTGCTGAACCAAAATATGATACTTAAAAACATGTATCACCATCACATCCCACATTTTACATCACCATTTTTCCACATTTTATAAATAAACTCATAAAATTAACCAATTTCTTTAATTGAATTTAATAGCTGTTATATAGTTTAAATAATGGATGTTGGGGGTGTTGGTATCACTGCTGATTCTATTTGGCAGAATTGGCCTGTGAGAGAGTCGTTCAAACCTGACGAGAAGAACACTTTGAACTCACAATTAAACAAGTATACAAATTTAGGGTGTTTGATGAAGGTTCACCTGAAAGTTACATTTTTAAACATCCACCTAGAATATTTCCCTGAGAATTTGGGAGATGTTATTAAAGAGCAGTGTGGGGGTTTTCTCCAGGACATTAAAGTAATGGAAATATGCTATCAGGGCGCTGGAACACGAACAAGATGGGCGACAACTCGAGACTCATTGCAGAAAAAGGTACGCAAGAAGCTTCAACGATGAAAGAGAAAGAAAGTACAAACCAATTCCAGCTGATAAGTGAAACCTCTCTATTAGCACATTATATCATTGTTGTAAGGTGCCTTCCGTAAATACAAACTATGCTTATGATGTAAAATAGAGTTTTATTAATTACCCCATACACTGAAGGTTTTATATTATATAATAAATAGCTGATTGCTCGAAAACTATGGGCGATACAAAAAAACCAAAGCCAGATTTGGAGTCAGCACAAAAACATCTATAAGGATCAGATATTAAATTAAACAAAGTTTTCTGAACTGGGGACCCTTACAATTTTTCTTCGTGCGTTTTTGTAACTATAGCCATATAACCAATAATCTAAGAGATATATCTCTAATTGGCTGCCATGTCCAGTCAATTAGGTTCAGTCGTTAAAGCACCATATCATTGTTAGCTACAAATATAACTTTATATATATACTAGCTAAAGTACCCAGCATTGCTCAGGATATCTTAATAATAATATTTGTTATGCAAGGCATCACTACTCACAATATTGTTATATTTCTCTTATACCGTGTATGTATCATTTTTCGAATCATCATCGACGAAATACTTCATAATGAAGAACAGCACTCGGTATCCTAAACCATGAATGAATTAAATTTTCTTTTTCCAAAAGCGGCCCAATGCCCAACATTGGCGTCTATTTTGTGTAAATTAAAAATTACCATTATTAAAGATATTCTTTTGTACATCTGGAAAGTCAACTTTATATTCAAAATAAAGTCTGTCACGCAGATGCTGCGTAAACTAAGCAGATTTCCCACGTGAAGTTTTAGAGAATAGAGAAATTTCACGAGAGCCGAGCAATCAAGGAAACGGCCGAACTAGTTTTTGGCGGGAAAGTCACGTCCGTTAGCCGCCCAGTTTTAATAAAAATGCAAATATCTCAGTTAATATTCAAGATAGAGAATAAATGTATATAACAATATTTATAGTAAATTTAATTTGCAATAAGATTAATTCTGTACAATATTTCGATACGACGTACAGTAACGGAGATATTTCGATTTTTCGAAAATCCTCCCCGTTTAAACCCCCCCCCCACAGTGTTCCGATTTTAGCCGTTAACGAACTTGAACTTTCTTTTTGCATAAAACGACTAAATATCGCGTTTGGTAACGATCTAAGAAAAATTGAGACAGCTAGAGCGGTAACAGACAAATATAATATATACAAAATTTAGAATGGACCTCATTTTCGTCATCTCCTAGGTAGGATTGATGGACATTTGAAGAAAAAAGTCGAAAATTCCGTCATGAAAACAACCTCAATAGCTGATTTCCCTTAAGGGAAATCTGCTAATAGTACATAGTTTTTAGTAAAATATAACATATTAACAGAGCACTGTTAATAAATAACAGAAATAACTGGGCCCGCCTCCCCAGTACTTTCATTCCCCCAGTTCAGCTTTCATTCCTTTGAATTTTTCATTTATAAGACAAACAATTTAAGATTTCTGTGCTTTCCTATCGGCTCTTGTCAGGACCAACAAAGATTTCTAAACACCCCTTCCCAGGACAAGCGACATCCTGTTCTTCAGGGGAACTCCAATGACCCATCCTAGGACCAATGCTTTCCCAGTCCTCTACAGGACGTTTCCCTATACAGTGAATATATCAAACGGCCCTTTCCAGGGCCGCCACTAACAAAACAGCAGGCTAGGTTTAATACTTTCCAGAAAGCATCTAGACAATTAAGCCATGGGCATCTTGAAGAAAGGGGTTAAATAACGTGGTTGCCCCTACACGAATGCCTTTAGTATCATTCATAGACAGGGATTTGACCAACCGCCTGCGGATCAAATTTGCCTTGAGACAGCAATTGCTGTTAGAAGAACGACTCTACCACGCCGAAGAATATAACGCCAATTATTGAACTCAGGAGGATGAGAACGTGGTTGTAACTAGGGCGGATAAGGGCAATATAACCGTATCACTGAACAGAAAATGGAAATTCTGCTCGACACTCAAGTTTTCGAAATGGGCATTAAGGATCCAACTAGACCGATCGAGGCCAAAATCCAACGCATTCTGCGAAATAGCAGCCTGGACAAGAAACCCATTTCGGAAATGTACCCAGGCGACACCTGTCATCTAGGATTTAAAGATTACCGAAGGTACGCAAGAGCGGGACTCCTTTCAGCCCCATAGTCTCGATATTTAGTTATTCATTTGATAATTGGGCATCACTCATTCTTTGGACACCGAAGGACCAGAGCATCCGCTATCTCGGAGTACATTTGGACATACGAATTACATGCCGGCATCATATCAACATTAAATTGCAACAAGCACAAACACGACTTACACAAATATACCCTTTAATGAACAAAAATACACCACTGAAACTGACCTGCGCAACACTACTTTACAAAACACTCATACTCCCTATATTTACATACGCATGCCCAGTCTGGCTGGGCATCAGCAACACACACAAAAAGAAACTCCAGTCCTTCCAGAGCAAAGTATTCGAATAGCGGCGAATGCTCCTTGGTTTGTTAGGAACAGCCAAATCCACAGGGAATTGGAGGTTGCTCCTATTTCAGTACATCTTCAACAACTTGTAAGGAAGTATCATGGCAGCCTCCCAATGTCAAGTGGAGCAACTCATTATAATTTAGGTGCAATGACTGAAGGACGACTACGTCCGAAGTTGTACCAAAATCTCTTAATTTTGTAAGAAATCTTGTATAACATCCATTTGTGTATAATACTTATGTATTGGTTCAAATAAAATTTTCTTTCTTCTTTCTCTAAAGTTATTCATTCCAGCCTTCAATACTCCCCACTTTCTCATCGGGTTTTTACATAGAAATATAGAATTTGTGAATGTGATAGAAATCAGGAGTGTATTATAGCAGCTCGTGGGAAATCTGCTTATTTAAAGCAGCCCCTGCGTGGTGGAAGTGTTTATTATTAAATTTATTATTCTTAAATACGCAGAGTTAAGGTCCGTCCTACCCGTCGCATAAAACCCTTAACAAAGTATTAAATTAATTAAAGTTGAAACTTTCATTTCCGATTAATTAATGTTTGGGAGAGAGGTAGGGGGCTCGGCAACATACTTTTCTCTTACTGGAACCTGTCAATAGCGTTAAAAAATCAACATGGATTTCATAAGTTCCATGAAAGTGTGGCAATTTATCAAGCAGAGGTAACGGCCACCAAGTTATTCATACATTGGAGAGATTTGTTTACTATTACAACAATTCTATGCGAACTACTGACTTTATGCGTTGTTATCCAACAAATGTGTATTTAACAAAAGTTACTCTAAATATCAAAATAAAAAAAGTTGTGTTCTACCAATGGAAAAGGAAATATCGCAATGGCAACACTCCTGTTCTTTTATAAGAATATTTGTGTTGCCTAATCGGTTACCTAATGTTGTAACCAAAATTGGGTTACTGGTAAAACTCATTCCAAGTTTCATTAAATTCGATTCAGTCTTATAGGTTTGAAAAGGTAACAGTCACCAAATCCAAAAAAAAAAATGTTGATATTGTTTCAATTCCGTGTGAACCGAAAAAGTATCATAAAATTTCGAGAAAAATCAATGTACAGACTGAGGTTACAATTTTATATATATAGATATCGTTTACAAAATCACCGAGAAGTTTTAATCTCTTAAACAGCTCATGTATTACACAAATTTACGAACAGGATATGAAATATTGCATTTAATTTCATTGCAAGCTTCCCATACAACCCCTAAGGTAAACTGAGAGTGTGGAGTTCAATTCTCCCTGAGCAATAGGAATTTATTTAGTGACGCCTCATTTAATAAAAGCCCGTCACGCAGGGGCTGCGTAAACTAAGCAGATTTTTCACGTGAAGTTTTACAATAGAGAAATATCTATACGAGAGCCCAACAGATACGGCCGAACTAGCTTTTGGTGGGAAACTCATTCATCCGTTATCGCCCCACATTTAATACAAATGCAAATATCTCGGTTAATATCCAAGATAAGATTGGTTCTATACAATTGTTTGATCCGACGTATGGTAACGGAGATATTTCGAATTTTCGAAAATCACCCCTCTATACTCCCCTCCCTCCTAATGGTCCGAATTCAGCCATTAACGAACTCTATCTGTCTTTAAAACGTTTAAATATCGAGTTTGGTGACGATTAAACAAAAATTGCGACCGCTAGAGCGTTAACAGATGGCCCGTCCCATTTGATGTCCACTTTTTGCCATCGTAGCAAACATTGGACGTTAATAAGTAATAATCATAATAACACTCAGTCCGGTTCGTCCATAAGAATATTAGGGTCTGTTGGCTGAAACCCACAAGTTCAATATACTATCTGTTGGTCTACAAACGAATTCTTATGGTACAAAACGATAGAAAAGTACATGTTATGAAACCGAAATTAAGAGGATCCGAAAAGGGTTCTACTACGCATTTTGGACTACATATTATTCCTGTTTTCATTGAGAGATTTAACAGTCTTTTGAGCTACCGAAATGCGCTTTGATGAAGCTAACGTATAACTCTTGCTTTGTGTTTTCAGAAGCCAAATATAAGTGAGATATAAAAATTAGAGTTAAACAAAGTTTGAAAATTTTACGTTAAAATATCTATGGTAAAGCCCTGGTACATTCTTCCCTCAAATATTTAACGCCTCCACTTCGAGAGCTTTAGAACATACTTAACTTAAATGCTAACAACCCCATTCGCTGTGTACGGCTTTTAATAAGCACTGCTTGTTTTGATTTTTTCTAAAGCCCTTCCTTGTTTAAGTCCAGTGTGTGTGTGTGTGTGTGCGTGTTTGTATGTATGATAAAGAAAGTGGGAGCATATGATTGTAAATATTTTAGATATTAGGAAATTTAATCTTCATTTTATTCATACTAATTTTTATTTATTTGATTTTAGTCTTCTTTTTAACCATTGAGAATATAAAATAGTTCACGTAATTTTATTAGTCTTAATAGTTTTTAATTATCTAGTTTCATCACAAGATTTTTTGTTTTTGAATTTAATGTTTTGTTTTTGTTTATTTGTTGATTTGTTTGTTTTTTTTTGTCTCTTTGGTAACATTTTGTTATTTGTCTGCGTTCTGTTATTTAGTTGAGTTTCGTTATTTTGTTGCGTTCTGTTATTTAGTTACGTTTTGTTATTTGGATTCTATTTAATTTTTGCCCATTTCTTCACCTGAGTAATATAATAAGATTATATAATGTATAAGGAGACAATTTTCACCCCAGGGACTTAGAGCATGGAGGACAATTTAGACAATTGTAATGGGAAGAAGAATATAAATGAAAGAAACATAGGAAACTCCATAGCCACTTCTGTGGAATTTCAAGCACGTGCTGAATCCTGTAAGTCCCAAAGAGAAGGAAAATATGAGTCACACTGAGGACGAAGATATGAATATGGTTCAAGGGTCAGGATCTTCTCTTAATTTAGATATGACGTATGGATAAAAAGTCCGTCACGCAGGGGGCTGCGTAAACTAAGCAGATTTCCCACGTGCGTCACGTGATTGCCTTTATCTCAAAACATAAAAGTTCAACGAAAAACTTTATTTGGTATTTCGGCTTCAAATAAAGTGCTTCATAATATAACAGTTTATTGTTAATATGACAGGAGTAGGAGTGGGTGTTTACTAAAGGCCGAAAACTAAAAAGTACGTCCCGCAGGGTGCCCCGTAAACTAAGCAGATTTCCCACGTGAAGTTTTACAATAGAGAAATTTCCCGAGAGCATATTTTATATTTATAGCAAATTTAATTTACAATAAGATTGTTTCTATACACTTTTGTGATCCGACGTATGGTAACGGAGATATTTCGAATTTTCAAAAATCCCCCTGTAAACCCCCCCTCCCACTGGTCCGATTTCAGCCATTAACGAACATGATCTTTCTTTTTACATAAAACGATTAAATATGAAGTTAAGTAACGATCAAACAAACATTGCGACCGCTAGAGCTTTAACAGACAAATATATATATATATATAATTTTGAACGGACCACATTTTCGTCATCTCCTGGGTAGAATCGATGGACATTTGAAGAAATTTTTCAAAACTCGCGTCATGAGTACGACCTCAATAGCTGATTTCCCTGAAGGGAAATCTGCTAAAAAGGCTTTTTGCATTTTTAACTGAAACGTGTTTGTTACAATAAATATAGATCCATCTACCGCTGATGACAATAGTAGATGCGAGTAGTAGAAAGAAAGAAAATTTTATTCTGGTCCAATACAACGAAGGTATTATACACAAGTTGTTACATTAAATTAAGATATTTTGGTACAACCTCGGACGTAGCCGTCCTTCAGCCGTTGGAACTAAAGTATTGTTGTAAATAAGTAAAGTGAAATTTTAAGTAATTTTCTGGGTCTGGGAAGGAATAGGTCCGTTCAACGTTAATTGAAAGTATGTTATTTGACACCTTTTCTAAAATATTGTTTTTGCTTTTAGTTAATATTATAGGGTCAAAACTATCGCAAAAATGCTCTTCAATGAAATTAAAAGCGGTGAGGTTTTTAACTTCTGAGTCCCAATAATAGCCAAGATTTGGTTCACCAACATCCAAAGCTACCAGTTTGTGCAAGCACTTTCGAAGCAATCAAGCTCTGGCATTGCTGATATTTTAAAAATTTTATAAGTGCTGAAAGTTTATAACGTTCTTTAAAACTGCCATCAAAATTGGTAAACGACCAGTTTCCAATCGAACTATATAGTTTAGCGTCGATCTTGGCCAATGAGCTAAATCGTTGAAGACTTTTACCTGTGATTTTTCAACAGATTCTAAATATCTTAAGCCCAAGATTTCTGCTGCGTAAAGAAGGGTTGTGGAGACCATTAAATCAAAAGGAAAATTTTAGTCTGCTAAGGTATAAATATTTATGAAAAAAAAATAAACACCAGCGTATATACACAATACCAATGTATTCCCTACATTAAAAGTAAATCTCTTCACTTCTTTGGTATCTATATATTAATATAAATCACCAAGAAATATGCTATGAGAACATTCACATCAAAACGTTTTTAAGAAGGACTAACTGGGTTCTAATAAATCCAGAGAACTAATAAAAAATACCAAAAGAAAATGCGTCGGGCATCATTTTTAAAATTTTATCCATGAAAGAACTGAAGTAGAGAGACGTTAATCAGCAAAAAGAATAGCCATAGAAAGTGTATGATCGTGTGTTTGTGTGTGTGTTTATGAGTGTTTGTGTTCATTGGACCATGTGGCCCACAGATTCATTCCAACAGAATTCATCCCTTCCCTTTTTAGCCCGCTGTTCAAATGAGAGATAGATTGGAAAAGCATAAAGTAATTTACATCTATTCTGGGAAACGTCTCTGTGCACAAAGCAGAAGAAATGTAGGGCTCCTATTTATTTTAAACTCTTTTTTTTCTTTCGTTCTTAGATTTTTTTTAAAAGAAGAAAAAATGTATAAATGACTTGAAATATTCTTAGGAACGTATTATAATTATGAGATATATATTGGAGCTATTCACAGGGATATTATTTCCCAAGAATTTTCATTCCTAATTACAAAGTATTGATTCAGGCTTGAATGGAGGTGATCCATACCCGCAAAATGTCAACCACGAGTTCAAATATTACATGAGTATTTATTTATTTAGTTCTTTCGTCACCGATGTTTGAGTTTGAACTTCTAGCCGTTCTTGAGTTTGAACTAAGCACCTTGAGACAATGAAGGAGCTATTTGAAAATAGAAATCTTTACCAACTTCCCACAATGCCGTAGTGTTACGGCTATGTTTGGGACTTTCCGCCGCAAGCTAGTTCGGCCTTTCTGTAACTGTACGTCTTTCGTGAATTAGTTTAGAGACTCGTTACTACTGCTGTTATTAGTAGGCAGATTTCTCTATTGTATAACTTCACGTGGGAAATCTGCTTAGTTTACGCAGCCCTTGCGTGAGGGACTTTTTTTTTCAGTTGACCATATAAATCTTAATCAGCCCCCAAGCGGACTCGTGTTCAGTGCTGGTGTATGTAGATAGTAATCACACATCGCACAGCTGCAACTACTCAAGGTCGACCTGGAATGAGTTGTCTCCAGTTGACTGACGGGCCACGTTATGCACAGGAGGCGGCCAGTCGTTTGATCACCAACTGTGGCTGAAAACAAACCACCACTGATTTGTTGTTATCGTTTTGAGCTCTCAGGAATTGAACGTCATCGTGAAATGCAAATCAATGTTTAACGATGTCATTTGACAAGAAGAGGTAGTGTCAACCAGGATGCGTATAGGCCATTCAAATCTTACGCACGTGCACTTAATAACTAAAGATCCCCAACAATAATGCGAAATATGCCATGCTCCAATCACCAATACTCCATCTTATAGAAGAATGTCAATCTGTGCAATCAATTTTCGAAGAATTAGACATTCCTAGAAACATAAAATATGCCTTACAAGACACTTCACAAACAGTAGATAGAATTATTTCGTTAGAAAAGAAGCTATCTCTATACAATAAAATTTAGATATTGTAAGATAGGATGTAGTTTAAATTATTTATTAACGTCCACTTTTTTGCAACTAAGGGTAATTGGGATATATGAATATTTATTTATAAATTTAAAAGCCATGTGAGTTAAAGCGTTGGCCTTAATCTCACATGGTAAACCTAGAGTGGCGAGTTCGATTTTCGCCTGGGCAGAGGAATTTATTTAGTGACGGAATTCATTAAATAAAATCCTTAGTCCCACCCTGGCTAGAAATGGGTGGTAACCTGTAGATAACCCGTCCCAATTAGCTTTAGTTGCAAAAAGGGGGCGTTAATAAATAAGTTTTATTTCTTTTTACAGTGAATTACTTTAAACTCGCAGACGCTCTTCAATATGTCCATGTCCAAATTCATGGGAACTAATGATGGCTGTGATCGTTTGACGTATGATGAGCCACCATTGACAGGAGCTTGGACAAAGCACGGACCTGTTGATACCTTCTGCCCCAATCATGGGGGTTGGAGCTAATCTTGAGACTATATCCTGGCCCGGGGACGCTAAATTGTATTCTCTTGGCCCGGATAAGCATTTTATGAAATTATTAATTAATTTATTTATGCACGTACCAGCGTTCTAAACAACGTGTTTTTTATAGGAACAACTCCACCCTTGACATTAAAATAGGCCTTGGTGCAGTGAGAGTTTAGAGGGAGGATAACAGAAGGTTCGGAATATCTTGGTTACTATGAGATGAATAAAAAAAAAAAAAAAAAAATGTAAAATATAAAAAATAATCAAGGTTATTGGAATTTTAACTCTCTATAACTATTATTCTATATATTTATGATTTCTTTGACTCGAATATTAACGGACTAATTAGTACTTTATTGTTTTTTTTTCCTTTTGTAATCCCTACTTTTACTCACCTAATTTTCACTTTAAGTACCTCACTCACAAATATCTTAAGTCCACCTAATATTATTCATCCAGTTTACATATGCTTCTTACTACGGGAGAAATAGGGAATAGATAGTGAGATGAGATCATCGGTATATTCAAGTGCGTTAAGAATTTGCTCAGTTTACACAGCATCTGAGTAAGAGCCATTTTATTAGAACTCCTCATTTATATTTTAATTATAAAATATTGCTTATTTCGTTATCCACTAAAATTTGATAAATCATTTGATAAATACTGCATAACTGCTTTCATTTCCCTGTATGCGTTTATGTTTTAAAGAAAAAGATCATTTCAGCTATTCAACTTACAGGATATACACAGATCATTTATGCCAAATTCAATGCATGAGTTAGATGAGTAGAAGCAGAGCATAATTAAGAGATGAATTGTAAATGGTGGGGTTTCGTCCCACGAACACTGAATATTTCACGATATCACTTATTAATTATCTTATCCAATACCAAATAATTATCATTACAAAACAAATAATGAGTAAAATAATTTTATTATTGTAATCGAACTTTTTGTGGCTGACGGTGAAGAAACGATTACACAGTTTTTGGGATACTGCAGTTTAAAGTGAATATTCCACGTAGAGAAATAATTTGGTTCTATCCATTTTCTAAACCCCTGCCAGCTCCCATTTTAGCCAATAATGAATGTCATGTTTAAGCTGTTGTCATACCTGTATGTGAAGACCGTCGTCACTGGCTGATGATCGAGTACAGTTGGCATTGTGCTATCGATGCGATGGCACGTCTTCAAGCCCTTCGTCTTTATGTCTTATATAAGAACCTTAAATCGATTTTGGTAACGATTATATTATACTAATTATGTCGTTAAGAGCATTAATATACACACACTCACATATTTATATATATATATATATAGATATATATTATATATATATTATATATATTATATATATATGCGGGTGTGTGTGTGTGTGTGTGTCTATATATATACATATATATATATATATATATATATATAGTGTATATATATTATATATATATTGTGTTGTTGTTCTTTTTGAAGTTTTGGTCAATGTTTGGTGAAAAAATCTTAGTTTATGCCGATATTTCGAGAATCTTTATTTACTCTTCTTCAGGGCAAGACTAAAGGTACTTAAAAACTATTACACATAACTATTGCACTTAGGACTAGGGTTATAGTAAACTCCCTATCCGGGTAATAGTAAAACCCCCTCAAGGGAGGTTACTATAACCCTAGTCCTAAGTGCAATAGTTATGTGTAATTGTTTTTAAGTATCTTTAGTCTTGCCCTGAAGAAGAGAAAATAAAGATTCTCGAAATATCGGCATAAACTAAGATTTTTTCACCAACATTGACCAAAACTCCAAAAAGAATAACAACGCCATACATAAATACAACCTGGGTGAAAACATCAACACAATTATATATGTGTGTATATATATATATATATATATATATATATATATATATATATATTTATATATATATATATATACTAGCTAAGGTACCCGGCGATGCCCGGAAATCATTGTTGACTGACTAGTGATGGTATTCTTATAGTAAGACTTCAATGTGTACAAATACACTTCCCTCCACGACGTAATGTTTTTGCGAAATAGCCAATCCTAAAGGGTAAATTTTGCGTATTAATAGAATAGAAATTTTAGTTATGAAGAATAAATAATAATGTGTTCCTAATCTATCCCTCTACACTTTTTGACTCACCGTTTTGGAATAATTCAAACCATTATCATGAATAGCATTTATTACAATTAAATATCATCTATAATGAACATATTTCCTTTCAAAAACCAATCCGAGCACATATAGTTTAAGCATAGTTTAGCACGTAAGGTTATATTCATAATAGTAGATCTCAGTGGAAATCACTTCCCTAAAATAAGTAAACTCAATTAACTTTATTAGCCTCCCGTCTAATTCCGCTCTCGCATTAGAGTTATCTACATTCTTCTCCTTAAATTATTGATTCAAAATATTATTGTAATAATTTATCTACCTGGATGGAATTAAATAATTGTGCTAACCTAAAAATAATTTCATTTATATTCAAAATGCTAGTCGAGGGGATGAGATCGTAGCCGTCCCTGCAACCTAAGTAATACTTTAAACAATAATATCCAATTTAAACGCATATTGTCTTATGTCATAATGGCATTACCATTAACGTTTATTTGTTATGATAGTAGATATTTGTTTCAATAACATGAACTTATCGGAAATAAGATAATATATTACCAAAATCAGAGTTTGATTCCCTACTACTTCCGCTATCACTCCTTGAGGAAATTCAGCATGATTTTGTTTAAATAATACATTATACAAATTAAATAATGAAAATGCTCTTATAGTTCAAATTCCTATTGAAAATAAATAACAAAGTTATTTTCTAGGAAAAATAAATAAATAAGGGGCGGAGTTTATAATCTCACTAATCAGAATCATACAAACTAAATAACTAAATAATCGAAATAGATAAGACTAAAACATAACATCATTTGTCATAATATGCCTATATTAAAAACATTTATAAGTACTAATAAAATCGTCGGCTCCCGCTATAGATTTAGCCTATATCCCATATT
This sequence comes from Riptortus pedestris, assembly GCA_019009955.1. Classification (NCBI taxonomy): domain Eukaryota; kingdom Metazoa; phylum Arthropoda; class Insecta; order Hemiptera; family Alydidae; genus Riptortus; species Riptortus pedestris. The sequence continues at coordinate 39,484,089 of CM032231.1, forward strand.
TATTTCATTTTACGACAAAAGTGAAAGAAACAAAAGTTCCTCTAAATAACAAAGTAAACAACTTTTGTTATGTGCACGTTTGCCGAAAAACCAATAGCAAATGAAATTCCGCAAATTTTTACTTCAGGCCTTCCTTATAACTCCCTCTCCCGTTCGAACCTAAAAATTTTAATATAGCTTATAATCATAGAAGAATTAATGGTAATTCACATACCAAGTTTTGTTAAGTTCGGTTAAATCGTTAGTACCCTACAAAATTATTGGCTTCCGCTTTAGTTTTTAATGTATAACTCGTTTATACTTTGTTATACGGTAAAAGTGAATATAATAAATGTTACTTTAAAAAACAAAATAAACAACTTTTCCATGTGCGCATTTGCATAAAAACCAGTAGAAAACGAAATACTGCTACTTTTAATTTCAGGCCTCCCTTACAAACCCCACTCCTGCCCGTCCCTAAAAATGTTGGTATGGCTTATGATAACTAAGACATCACTGCTAATACATATACCGAGTTTTATTTAGTTCGGTTGAGTCTTTTGTGGCAAATAATATTGTTGACTCCCGCTATAATGTTTAGCATATAACGCATTTAAACTACGGTATACGACGAAAGTGTATATAAAAAAAATTACTCTAAATAACAAAATAAACAACTTTTGTTATGTGCATATTTACCGAAAACCCAATAGGAAACGAAGTATCGCTATTTTTAATTTCATGCATCCCTTATAACCCCCACTCCTGTTCGTCTCAGAGAATATTAATATAGACTAATGTCTAAGTTGGGTTAGTAGTAATATACATACCAAGTTTCATAAAATTCGGTTCAGCCGTTTATGCGTGAAAAGGTAACAAACAAACAAAGAAACATACACGAAAGAAACAAACTGCAGTTATGGTGTCTATGACATGTGAAACAAAAAGTTATCGTGAAATTTCGCGAAAAAAAATCAATGTACAGACAGAGGTTACAATTATATATATATATATATATATATATATATATATATATATATATATACAAATAATGAAGATGCTTTTCGAAAATTGGTTCAAAAATATGACAGTAGCTAATTTGCCTTAGGAAAAACCAGCTATCTTGAAGAAGAATCCCACCCTGAGAAGTGCTTGGTGGTATTTTATAGATATCCTATCTCGATTCGTCCCTAGCCACCCCTAAAATGGGTGTTCAATTAATATATAATAACAATAAAATTGTTAATATTTTACTATACTAGGCAAATATTAGAGAAGCATTTCCACTCTTTTATTAGCAGATTTCCCTTATGGGGAAATTAGCTATTGAGGTCGCACTCATGACGTGATTTCCGAAAAATTACCTCAAATGTCGATCGATCCTACCTAGGAGATGATGAAAATGAGATCCGTTCAAAATTATATATTTATACTTGTCCGTTACCGCTTTAGCGGTTGCAATTCTTATTTGATCGTAACCAAAATCGATGTATAAGTGATTCATGTAAAACTAAAGGTCGAGTTCGTTAATGGCTGAAATCGAACCAGTGGCAGGTGGGCGTTTAGAGGGGTGGAAAATCCAACGTATCTCCGTTACTATATGTCAGTTCAAAACATTGTATAGAACCTACCTTATTGCAAATGTAAATTGTAATCTATAAATTTTGTTATGTATATATTTTCATTATCCTGATTATTAACCAAGATGTTTGCATTTTTTTTAGTTTTGGCCTTCGGTAAATCCCCACTCCTACTCATGTCATATTATCAATAAGATGCCAGTCTGTTCTGATAACAGAAAATTAGGGATTCACTCAGTACCGACCGTCTACGCGACTTCTGAATTGAAAGTATTTTCGGATAAGGAGGTTTTGTCAATACGCATTGTCAGGCCCTTTTCTCACTCGCCCATGATTATTTTTGGGCAAACTGACGACGCCGTGAAGTATTAGAGAGGTTTGTGTAGTCTGCCAGCTAGAGAGCCCATTATACCTGAGGTCGCTCTAACCAGTAGAGAGCAAACAGAGTTGGTCCATTGGGTACAGTTTACAAAGGAACTAGCATCCCTTGTGGACAATTCGAACCAACTTCCTCCTATCCAGTTATCTCTCTCCGAAACATCTTCTCAAACTCACAATTACCTGTTGACATAGCCGTATCTCCACCATAAAAGCTAATACCAAAGACAACTTGTGCTGCAGCTTGTTTAAAGAACATTGATAATTCTAAAATTTAACGGGCTAGTGACTAGGGGCCGAATTTTCGTCTTTAATTTGCATAGCGATGAATTTTTCTTAATAATAATGTATCTAGGAGCTTAAAAATAAAACAAGTCCTCTAACCCCTTGAAAATTAAGTCCCTTCACATTTTATTGCAATTTTATGTAATTATAGTAAGTCCACACCCTCCTATGTACCTTCGAGTTGCTAATATAGCATAGTGAGTTAATTTAGAAGTTAGTACTTGTTAGTAGAGAGTCAATCAGGATTCATATACTCTAGTCAAGCACTAACGTTATGAGAACTACTTGTTCTCAAGTTGTTGTTGTGTACCAGGGGGGTGCCATTCGGCAGGTGCGCAGATCGTAAATTTTTGCGACTTTGGCGCATGACGTCAAGAGGCGACTTGTGTTCGACGCTTTCAGCTTTGTTTACATCGAGTGAGCATCGTTGTTTTTTTTAGTGAATTCTTTTATTTGTTATAAGTGATTTTTTTTTCAAAATGCCGAGTGAGTGTGCTATGGCAACATGTTCCAACAACTCTAGGAGAACAGGCAAGTCTGTATCTTATCACCGGTTCCCGAAAAACCTCATTAGTAAATGCAAGAAAAGCTTGGATTTATTAAGGGTACTTAGTAATTCTGCATGGGGAGCTGACAGATGTTCTATGCTAACTTTTTATCATGCTTATACCAGGTCATTGCTGGATTATGGCTGTATAGCATATTCATCAGCCAGTCCAAATACACTTAAAATGTTAGACACAATACACAACACAGGAATGAGGATACCAACTGGAGCCTTCAGATCTAGCCCTGTTGATAGTTTATGTGTTGAAGCACGAGAACCTCCATTGGAATGCAGGAGACGTATCATCTGCTTAAAATTTATTTTAAAATGAAAAGCATTGCTGCTGAGAGAGGAAGTGATTTTAACAAGGCTCCGCATAGGTCACTCCTTTATTACTCATAACTATTTAATGGAAAAAAGGGAGCAGCCCAAATGCAATGTATGCAATTGGCCTCTTGCAATAAAACACATACTGACAGACTGCAAGAGACGAGATCATTTACAGATACCCCACGACCTACATGACTTACTCACTGAAGGTAGCCCATACATACCCACTATACTACAACATTTAAAAGACATTAACATATACACAAAAATTTAACTAATATAATCCATTTAAAATTAATGTTTGCGTTTTAAAATAAATGTTATAATTTCCTATACATGTGCGCATGCCAGTTGTGTTTGTGTATGTATGTATGTGTGTGTGTGTGTGTGTTGTGTGTTGTGTGTGGGTGTATGAGTTTTCACTCACCCCAGTGTGTTTTATGTAAACCTTAATCATTTTAAATTTCTTTTATTCATTTTATACACCAATTTTATTTTAATTATTGATTTATTTATTTAATATTTAAATATTTTATTAATGATTTCTTTATTGTCCAATATCAATAGTTTTGATTTACAGTTTGACCTAGCTTTGAATTTTGTCTTTATTTGTTCTCTTGCTCATTTATTTTTTATCTTTGCTGTATTCAATATAAAGTTTTTTGATTTCCATTCATGCTTTTTGAGTTCCATTATGTTTTTGCGTTCCATTTCCATTTTTGAGTTCTAGTTCCGTTTTGTGTTTCATTCAGTTTTTGTGTTTAATTTCGCCTTTTGTGTTCTATTTTTTTTATTCCAGTTCTGTTTTGAGTTGCGTTCCTATTTCTTTCCCATTTCTGTTTTGATTCCATCTCTGTTTTTCGTGTTTTCTCTCTGTGTTTTGATCCTTTTATGTTTTGTAAATCCTTTTATGTTTTGTGTTCTGTGTTCCTTTTCTGGTTTGTGTTTCTTTTGCGTTTTGTGTTCCTTATCTGTTTTGTTTTCTTTTTATGCTTTGTGTTCCATTTCTGTTTTGTTGTTCTTAAAGGAAAAAATTTCTGAATAGGAATCCCAATTAAAGTTCTTGCTGATCCAAGTAGAAAATTTAGAAAGTAATAACTTTAATTTAAAAAAGAGAGTTACTAAATTGCTAACAGTTAATCACCAGATACAAATGCAAAAAGAAGAAAAAGAATGCAGTGAAAAAAGAAATGGAAAGGATTTGTTATCCAATATTATCCAAAGCTCAAATTCAGAGCATACACTCAAAAAATATCAGCAGCAACTGTTTTGGACAAGACAGACTTCATGCGAATGGGAGCTTTTAAAAAGGTATGATTTAAAATGTAAGAAACTGAATAATTTTCTTGTAGTGTTTCCTATAGAGCACTATAGGAGTATATTTCCCATGCTCCATCATTAATGATATAACATGTTTCCTTCGCAGTTATTTATTCTATGGGACAGTGCGGTTTCAATGCATACACTCAAAAAATATCAGCAGCAACTGTTTTGGACAAGACAAACTTCATGCGAATGGGAGCTTATAAAAAGGTAAGATTTAAAATATTAGAAACAGAATAATTTTCTTGTAGTGTTTCCTATAGAGCACTATAGGAGTTTATTTCCCATGATCCATCATTAATGATATTACATGTGTTCCTTCGCAGTTATTTATTCTATGGGACAGTGCGGTTTCAATGCATACACTCAAAAAATATCAGCAGCAACTGTTTTGGACAAGACAGACTTCATGTGAATGGGAGCTTTTAAAAAGGTAAGATTTAAAATGTACGAAACAGAATAATTTCCTTGTATTGTTTCCTATAGAGCACTATAGGAGATTATTTCCCATGCTCCATCATTAATGATATTACATGTTTCTTTCACAGTTACTTATGCAATGGGACAGTGCGGTTTCAATGCATATGCTCCAACATCTGTGCCATTTTCTTCAGCAAGGATGCTACTGGAACCAGGGATTCCCTGCGGCTCAAAAAGGTTGGCATATTTTTGATTACAAGGAGGACTACTTGCCAATGACAGATTTTTTTTAAAAAAAAGATAAGTTTTAAAGTCTGAGTAACAGAATTATCTTCTTGTAGTGTTTCCTATAGAGCACTATAGGAGTTTATTTCCCATGGTCTATCATTAATGATGTTACATGTTTCCTCCACAGTTAGTTATCCTATGGGACAGTGCGGTTTCAATGCATATGCTCCAACATCAGTGCCATTCTCTTCACAAGGATGCTACTGGAATCAAGGATTCCAGTGACTAAATATAAGCATCTTTTTATTACAAGGAGGACTACCTGCCAATGATAACCTTTAAAAATCTTGTACCTATATTGACTAGCTGATGTTTAAAATAATTTACTCATTTTTATTCATTTTTAACTGGGTATCATTGTTTATTGCTTGGTTAGTCTCAATTTTATTAACTTTCATTTGTTTTTATAATAGAATCATTACTGTTTTCATGTTTTGGAGATTTCATCTTATTATAGTAAAATTTTACTTTTTGTTGTGCTAATTACCTAGAAAAATTACGATTTTTAAATGTAACCCAACATGTATAAATTTTAAGGAACTATTATGTATTTTAATGGAATCTAATTTGTACATGGTTTATTTGAAATAAAATATATTCAACTAAAGTAATTTGTATCATTTACAGACATATACCATATTAACAATTTTTTATTCGCCTAATTAATCAGAAAACTGCTTATATTGATCGTATTTCGGCTAGTCCGCCACGAATCTTGTTGCCCAGTGACGTAGAGGCTTGCTGCATTCTGATTGGCTACTCGCGAATGGCGCTACCTTATATTATACGTACCTTGTTGTGTACTTATGTCGTTTAGGATGCATTGGTATTACGTTAGTCTGGTAAAACCAGAATCGCGGGTTTAATTCATGGGGAGAGAACTGGGCTTTATTTAGTGGCGACATCTTTGATATTATACTTACTGGCTGAGTCATTAGAAGGTCTAACTGGCGTTGGTGTTGCTGCTGAGACTAGTGTCTGGATGGAACTGAGGTCCTGTTCCTGGAGCAGGGATGATGGTTTCAGCCTGTTGGTGGTCACAGTTCTGGGTGTTTACCGCATCAGGGGTCTGATTAAATGGTGTAGTTGTAGTCCGCACGACGTTGACTCACCAGGAGGCATAGCGAGACACCGAATCTGGCCTGGGTTTAGAGCAAGTACCTTGACCATGTAGATCCCACCCGGTACATGGAGGACTTAGTGTGGTGACTGAACCATCCCCTTCAGGGTATGACGATGACGTCATCCATCGTCATGACTAGGTGGGGGTGAACCGCAAGGACTACGTTAACAGACCATACTGGTACCCCGGGGTTCTCGGAGGAACTATCAGTTAGGCCAGAAACTGATGAGTGGTGTCTGGATCCGTTTGCAGTTGCCAGTCACTGATGTGGTGGTCGTCGTTTCAACTCTCAGACAGAGGTTTCAGAACTGGTCTCAACACCTTCAGCTACAGATGACTATTATCGACTCATTTACTGAGGCGATAACCAGTGTACTGAGGGTCATCTGGATCTGTAGGATTCGTCATTCATGTCATTGTGCCTCGAGGAACTCGGAGAGGGTGAGTGGTGTTGAGGCCTGACGGCTAGGTACCCTCTAGTTCCGTTTCCATCCTCTTGTGTCGTTCTCATTGTCACTGTTCTGGATCCCGTGGGCATCTGGAGGACGGAAAGTTCTTGAGCATCTCCAAGTTTTAAAACTGTGTTCTCGTTATCACCTTCCACAGTGAGTAAATCATAAAATAATTGCTCATTTTCTCACTCGAAAAAATGTAGAAGTATCAAAAAATATAGGTGGCCGGATGACCTAAAAATCCGCACTAAAATCACGGGTAACACAACTCCGGCAGAATACAAATAGCTACAGGACAAATGTCGGGAAAAAAATGATTGCATCGTCTTAGTATTACTAGAAAAAGTTTCATATAATTCTTTTCAGGTTATACAAAGTATTACCAAAGAACTGTGAGTTTGTGTCCGCAAGTTAAAAGTAATCACTTGCGCTTTATGCTAGGAAATTACTTACCATAGAATAGAATGCCTTTTATTTAGCTCATAAATCATTACTTACAAAAACAGAGACATAGTAACAAAATCTATAAAATAAGTAAAAATTAACATATAATAAAAACTTATTTTCTTCTTCATAATGACATAATGTTAATTTTAAGAAAATAATAATCATATAAGCTTTCATAAATTCTACAATTAATTATGGCTTATACAACGATCTCCTTGTATACTTTATTATTATATTAAACAGTACATCTTTTTATCAATATTATTATAAGTTTTAAGTAACAATATCAGCCAAAGCGTGGTAATTTCGGAGTTGTGCGAGTTATGAGTTCTGTCCGTTTTATGCTGAAATGTAATTGTTGAATATAATTTTTTCTTTACATTTTTTTAGGAAAAACAACATATTAACGAAAATATTGGGGAACTTCTTGACTCCCATGTACCCATTCTTGTAAGTATTAGTTGATTCAAAAACAGGACATGTTGTCAAGATTCGTTTTCTAAATCTATACAGAAATAATTTCTCAAGTCTATTCAGGCATTGTCGTGGAACTCGAATACCTTCAATTAGGCGATCTTAAATCAAAGTTTTGGCATTAAAAAAATGTTTTAGTGCTAGAAAATATTGTTGAATTTATGTTTTGACATATTAGGAATCCCCCCACACTGCTGTCAGTACCAGAAACGTATAAATCGAATTTTAATAATAATCGTTTCCTAAAACACTAACAAAAAGTGTCTCTATTGTTTTATACATTCTCATGGAACTCAATTTTGCGATCGCAAGCCGAAAATAAAATTCATTAACTCAATCAATGATTTAAGACTACAAAATAATTGTAAACACAATTCTTCTAGCATTTTTTTTTTAGATAAAACATAACGAAGATGTTCACGAATATATGTTCTAATGGTTGAAATCTGACAATGGGGAGGGGATTGGGTTTAGAGGGGAGAGAAACCGAAATTTCGTAATATTGTAAATTGAGGCCATTAACGATATAACAGCACATGGCAAATCTACTTCGTTTACGCAACCCCTGCTTGATTGACTTTTTTTTATCCTATATTCCTCTGTGTTCAGAAAAGGGGAAATAAAAAATGGGGAAAATAATATTAAAGAATGCATTCATCATTTAGGTAGTACATCCGAAGATATTTTCGAAAATTGTGTAATGAGTACGATTTCATAGATAATTTCCCTTAAAAGAAATCTACTAATACATATTTTACATAGATTTCCCTTAAGAGAAATGAGCTATTGAGGACGTACTCATGACGCGATTTTTGAAAAACTTCCTCAAATGTCCATCAATACTACCCAGGAGATGATGAAAATGAGGTCCGTTCAAAATGATAAATATATTTGTCTGTTAACGCTCTAGCTGTCGCGATTTTTGTTTTATGAAAAAAGAAAGATGAAGTTCGTCAATGGCTGAAATCGGAACAGTGGGAAGGGTGGGGGCGGGGGGGGGGGTACATGGTTGAATTTTGAAAATTCGAAATATCTCCGTTACTATAAGTCGGATCGAAAAATTGTATAGAACCAATCTTATTGAAAATTAAATGATCTATAAATATTGTTCTATACATATTTTCTGTATCATGAATATTAACCGAGATATTTGGATTTTATAGTTTTTCGCTTTCAGTAAACCCCCACTCCTACTCTTGGTATATTAATAATTAGCTGTTATATCATGAACCACTACATTATAAGGTTAAATAAGGAATATTGTTTTCATTGAACTTTTACTTTGTGAGATATATGTAAATACGGTTGGTTGATCCCCCACCCCTTCTTTTATTCTTGGATTACTAAAATTTAAGTAATTAAGATAAAAACTATTCTGATTCTTGACAAATTACAGCACTAGCTATATTAAATAGTTTTTAATAAAATTATTATGTTATATTCAGATATAGTCCATTAATTGTTTTTCTTTCTGGTCTAGAATTCAGCCTATTTGTTTAAAATTTAGAAGCTTTCAATTGTAGATTATTAACTTGTTTCACCGTTTGTATTTATTCACTTAATATTCGCTGTGGTGTTACCAGTATATAAATTTATCTGTTGTAAACCTTCGCGTGGGACATGTACTTAAGTGATGGACTGCGAATACTGCGGGGTGGTATCATATGGAACCAAGTGGGGAAAATGCAATACCAGCCTACACAGATTCTTGCATTGAATTAAAACAATGCTTCCCTATTTCCACCAGTGTCATTTCCCATGAAGAGTTGACTATTGCGGTAATTCGAGTTCATGTATCCTGTTTTCCATTCAAGCTGCTAATGAAGGCTTTTTCGTCGTCCGATGTACGATACGTGATGTACCCAATTATAATTTGCAGTCGTTTTATTCCTCGGGAAATAAACTGGAGACAATATTGTCTCTGCTGTCGCTGTAAATTAAAGTTATCACAAACTGCGCTCGGTGAATGGAGATAACTTTCATAGTTAACAAACCTCCGAGTCCAATTAGTAGAACCCTACTTTGAGTTGTGAGCTCTCGTTATCTCCGGAGAGCGACAAATACAAACGCCAAAGCATAAATATCATTATCATCGTGTCCGTTTCCGAGAGTGGATACGACAAAAAAAAATAGGGATGCACACACTCGAGTTGCAGCGGTGGGCGATGAAGGTTGTCTGGCTTTTGACTTTGACCGTGGTGGCTGGCGTCTGCGGGCAGAGACCTGAGGTGCAGACCCGAGACGGTACTCTACAAGGTATAGTAATGGACACATGGCTTGGGAGAACTATAGCAGGCTTCCTCAGCATCCCCTATGCTGCACCACCTGTTGGACCCAACAGATTTTTGGTTAGTATAACTGATCATCGTCATAAAATTCAGTCACGCAGGGGCTGCGTTAACTAAGCAGATTTCCCACGTGCGTCACGTATTTGCATTACTCTAAAAAGGTAAAAGTCCAATGAGAACAATATTTGGTATTTAGGCTTCAAATAAATTGCTTCATATTATAACAGCTTTTTGTGAATATGAAATAAGTAGGAGTGGGGATTTACCGACGAGCCAAAACTAAAAAATGCAAATATCTCCATTAATGATCAAGATATTGAAAAACCGTACATAACAACATTTAGAGAACATTAAATTTGCACTAACATTTGTTCTATACAATTTTTCTATCCAATGCATAATAACGGAGATTTAGAATTTACAAAATTCCCCCTCTATAACCCCCTCCCACCGGTCCAAATGTAGCCGTTAACGAACATGATCTTTGTTTCTTTATTTTATTTTTTAGGATGGTCACATTTCCATTGAAAATTCGCAAACCAAAAAAATTTCAAACCGCGGGAGCAGATAGCCGAACTAAGCACAATCAGAAAAAATAAATATATATATATATATATATATATATATATATATATATATACACGCTGAGAACCTCTTAAAAATAAGAACAATTCAAATGTTTTTTAGCAGATTATACTTATAGGAGAAAACAGCTATTGAGGTTCATGATGGCATTTTCAAAATTTTTCTTCCAATGTCCATCGATCCCACCTAGGAGATGATGAAAATGAAGTTCAAAATTGTATATATTAATATATATATGTTAACGCTCTAGTGGTCGTAATTTTTGTCTGATCGATATTTAAACGCTTTATGTAAAAATAGACATCAAGTTCATTAACTGCTAAAATCGCACCAGTGGGGGAGGGGAGTTCAGAGGAAGGAATTTCGAAATATCTCCGATACTATGCGACGGATCGAAAATGTGTATAGAATCAATCAATGTGTATCAATGTGTATGTTCTATAAATGATGTTATGCACATTTTTTTCATTGTATTGATTATTAACAGAAGGCTGAAAACTAAAAAAATGCTATTATCATTTTTTTTTAGTTTTCAGCCTTCTGTAACCCCCCCCCCTTCTACTACTTATGTCATATTAACAATAAGCTGTTATATTATGAAGCACTTTATTTGAATCCTAAATACCAAATATTGTTCTCATTGGACTTTTACTTTTTGAGATAAAAGCAAATACGTGATGCGCGTAGGAAATCCTACGTTTAGCTTTTTATATGTCCGTGACTGACTTTTTATATGTGAGATATATGCAAATATGAGTGATGTCATAAATTTAGATTTCACGTTTTAAACTGCATGATTTTTATTTCAACTATATCACATTTTATGCACTTAGTTACTACTATTTATTGTTATTTCAGCCTCCTCAGCCAGTGTTACCATGGAACGGGACAAGAGATGCTGGAATCTTGCCTCCACCATGCACTCAATACCTTAACAGGGAAGTCGTAGGAGTTGAAGACTGTCTCTATTTAAATGTTTACACGCCGATTGTAAGTAAATGTGACTTAAATCATAAAATAATAATAAAGTTCCATCCTTCACACTAAATGATAAAATTGACACTTCATTTGAATGATATCAACAATAATTTTAATTTTCTATGAAATTACATGTTGTAAAATACTTTCGTATTCGTTAGTTGTGGGGAACAGTTTTTATTATTATTTATCATTTTCGGAGTTAATCAGGCTCTTGCGAAATATGGATAAGATGAAAATGAAGAACTGAATAATGTAAAAAAGTTATGAAATTTAAATGTTTTTTTTACGTACACTTTGTGCTACTAAGGCTAATTGGGATGGGCTATCTACAGATTATCACCCTTTTCTATCCAGGGTGGGACTAATGAGTTCGTCACTCAAATACATTCCTATTGCCCAGGTGAGAATCGAACTCACGACTAACGAAGGCTAACAGTGAGATTAGGACTAGCACCTTAAGTCACATTGGCTAATCTTAACCCGGGGGCTCAGGTAGGCCATGCGAGTTAAAGCGTTGACCTTTATCTCACATGGTAAACCTAGAATGGCGAGTTCGATTCTTGCCTGGGCAAAGGAAATTATTTAGTGACGAAATTCATTAAGTAACGTCCTAAAATCCCACCCTGGCTAGAAAAGGGTGGTAACCTGTAGATAACCCGTCCCGATTAGCCTAAGTTGCAAAAAGTGGACGTTAATAAATAATAATAATAATAATAATCTTAACCCACTTTGAAATTTATCAATATAGCTCTTACTACTTTCTTGTAAATGGATCAGAATAATCGTATCAAATTAAAATTGTTTGACCTGAATTTAATCTGAAAATAAATTTCCATAATTTTACAAATATGTTATCAAATTTTAATTGAAGTTCTCTCATATCTCAAGTGCAAAGAAATTATACGAATCAAATTTCACTTGATTTAGTTCTTCTCAAATTTAAATTTATTATTGTTGATTAAACTAACTCTGACGCAAATGGGAAAGGACCTTTTTCATCAGAAGGCAGAGAGACATATTTTTATATTTTATGTCTCTGGTAGCCAATGGGGTAGAATTTAGAGGCACAATTTCTCCTACATTCACTTTTATTATAACCCTACAGCTGTTTACTTCAGCGTCTCATCAGGAGTACAATATATTCACTACTAAAAACCGTGTCAGCCAAGAGTTACATCCTTTCTCTAGAACAGCTTCTTCAATACTGAAAGGAAACACAACCTGATACCAAATTCTACGGCATACCTAGTTTCATGGGTCGGGAAAGTCAAAAAAAATGCTTCCAAACTCTGATCCCACGACGACTTTTCTTGCCTTTCTAGGAGTCAGAATTCTTCAACAGGGCAATCAGAGCAGATCGTCTGTCCAAAATTGCTGGAATTGTATCTACACTGACATCTACCGTGCTAATAATTCATGACCTTCTTAATCACCTTGAACGATTTCCGCAGGATTTAACCGGCGATGGGTTTGGAAAAAGATTAGAGCAAGCTAGAGAATTCGCACTCCAAGAGTACAAACATTTTTGGGAACGCTTCGGAATATCGAAGCTCCGACATATATTGAAATATTGAATAATGCAGCAGTCAAAATATCTTTGCAACATTTGTGATTATAACAAATAGTGGAATAAAAAAAACAAAGGCACCCATGTAGGGGCGGGTGAAGTCGAGAAGCCTTTAGACTTCGGAGCGTCTGGATCCTTCGAGCCGGTGCCTTTTGGCAGGATCATTTTGTCAATTAGCTACTCATTTTGTAGTTCCTGTTCCTGTTTTCCACGGAGAGTATCCCTCTAACGTGGGAATTTATTTAAACGTTGTGTGCTCTATCCTTTGGATACTATACACATTTCAACATTACATTATAATATTTCTTATATAATAATTATAAACATTATAGAACAATAAATTAATTAAATAAAAACAAAAAAAATAAATAAAACATTAGATGTGTGTACAACAATAGTTGTATATCTACAAATGTGTAGTTGCTGGTAATTCCTTCTCTTGCCATTGTAAACCATGACCTGTTCCATTTGCATGGTTTCAACATACATTTCTAGTATTTCTGGTTCTTCTTATCACTACCTTTTGGGCTTCTCACCAAACAAATTCCAATTGCTTACGCATTTGGACACGTTAACTTATATGGCGAACCTGCAAACACTTTATGACTATCCTAATTATAATAATATTTATTAACTCACGTTATACAAAATATAAACCTTAAGACAGCACCTTATTATAGCATATTATGCGCTCTACGTGCATAGACACAGTCAGAATACAGACCTAGAGAAGAATATATATGTTTAAGAGAGGTCTGGGTAATTTATTTAATAATTCTATGTCATAGTTTCAGATAGGAGGAGAGGGATATCACAGGCAGCACCGAAGGCAGAAAAGACAGGAAATTACTGAGGTAACCCTTAATAACTCTATGGGCTGATGAAAAAGTTTTATACCTAAATAAAATCTTTAACACGTGTGAACTGATTCAATTGCAAAACACTGCATATCTAATAGAGCTGTATAACTGCCTGGGAAATTGTGAGATTATGAATCCTACACAACTGCTATGTTTCATTATTGAGACAAGAATCATTTAATAAAAGTTATTAACATTAATATATGAATTAGCGAGTATAATATGAAGGCAGGTCAAATAATTAGGCTAATAAATATAGTTCCTCGCCATTAGATGCGTTTCTTCAGTAGCAAAAAATTGAATTCGCCTAGAACGCTTGTTTACATGGAGTAGTTAGAGAACCCCATTTTTTTCAGATAACCCTCTTAGTAGAAGACTCTTTACACCATGAAAATATATACAGAGTGTATATGTTCACTTGTAACTCCTATAGACCCGTCCAAGAGAAAATGTCACTTGAAGAAACATTCTGGAAAATGTCTTCAAATGGCAATTGATCCAACCTATCAAATGAACTTCTCTATGAATGTTAACCTTTTTTTTTCTGACAGAGCAAAATCTCTTAAAACGAACAAAAGGAACTAAAACGGCTGGTGTTTGTAGACATCAAGGTTGAGCCGAGAGGCCCCTTTTGCTGTATCAGTGATACTATTTTAAGGGGGAGTTGGGATTATTTACATTTTGTATATTATTTATTTTTGTGAACATCTTTAGGGTAGCTGGTATACCCTTTGGGTCTTGGGGATAGGGAAAGAAGGTTATAGATGATAGAGATAGTAGGAGAAGAGGTGTGAAGACTAAGGAAAAGGGTGCCGGTATTCAGGCAGAGTCATTATTCTAGTTTGTTTACTTATATACATATTTACAGTATTATATTTTACAAGGTTTGTTATTTACATAGGTTGAGATTAAGATAGAGTAGTGACGTCAATGAGACGTATACGACTACCTCGATTTCCTTGCCAGTTTTCAGGGGGGAGGGGAGAAGTGATTGTTGAGAAGAGAGGGTTGGGGAGATACTGGAGGGAGTCGAAGAATTTTATATGGCGTTTCTTTATGGTCTGTTCTATTTTCTCCAGCTCCAGTGTCTCCCTTATCTGTGCATGTGTGCTATGGGCTAGGGAGGTATGCCTGACTATATTTCTGATGACCCCGTTTTGGAATGATTGAAGACTTTTTAATGATGTTTTCGTCAGGTAGCGTACGAAGAGGGCGCCGTAGAGTAGAGCCGGTTGTAGTACTCCAATATATATTAATAATTTTAGTCTGAGGCTCAGGTTTGGGGACAGTAGTAGATGTTTTAGGCAGGCGTATTTCATCCTAGTTCCTTTTAATTTTCGTTGAAGGTGAGTAGAGAAACGTAGGTGCCCATTTAAATGTATGCCTAAATAAGTAATTGTTTTCGCGACGGGTATGGTAGTGCCGTCGAGTCGGAACGATTTAGGTAGCCACCCTCTGCCGGGTTTCGCGAAAGAAAAAATAAGGGCGTCCGTCTTGATTTGATTTATGTCTATGTTGATTCTTTGTAGGAGGTCGGATATTTCTTGACATGTGTTGGAGGCCAGGGTGAGTGCTCGCGTGGGCTTAATTGATGTGCTGAATATTGCTAGGTCGTCAGCATAAGCGGACAGGTGGACCTGCCGGTGATATTGGCGGCCACAATTTCAGCAGTCTATATTGGGAATAAGAGTGGGGCTAATACCGAGCCTTGGGGGACACCACACGGGATGGGGTGGGGTTTTGAGAGGCTCTCTCTCCTACTCTGACTTGGAAAGTTCGTTTTCGGAGGTAGCAGTGTAGTATATTATACAATTGTTCGGGCAGGTATACCTCTGCAACTTGGCCAGGATGATGTTGTGGTCAACTGAATCGATGGTCTTTGTACAATCTAGTGATATGAGGGCTGTGGCTTGGTTTCGTCTGAGTGATGTGGTGGCATGGTTTTGTATTCGGGCTAGGGGTGGAGTGTACAAAGGCCGGGCCGGAAACCTGACTGCTCAGCGGGTATGATATTTTTCCTGTTACACATATCTGTCAGGTATTCGTGGATGACTTTCTCCAATACCTTGGAGATATGTGAAAGTAGGGAGATGGGCCTATAGTGCTCGGGTAGAGAACCATTTTTTGAGGGCTTGAGTAGTGGGACTATTATTGCATGTTTCCAGATGGTGGGGAAGTGGCGGAGACGGATGCAAGAGTTAAAGAGATGGGCGAGGTAAGCTAAGGGCTTACGTGGCAACTGGCGCAGGAGTATGTATTGTATCCCGTCCAGCCCAGGGGATTTACCTCCCTTGGTGCGTCTGAGAATGACAGTCAGCTTCTTCGGGGAGGTGTACATGAAATTTCTTTCATGTTCCTCCCGAGGAGCCTCCTCTGAGTTTGTAGCTCTTGCTTTAAAATCAGTTGCCAGAAATTCTGCCAGCTGTTCACCCTGGTCCTTGGGGTCCATCATGTGCTTGTCTGCTTGGAGAAGAACGGATCTCCTTTTGGTGATCCAGGTCTTAACCAGCTTCCAAAACTTGCGGTGGTCCCCATGGGTAAGGCGGAGGGTTTCGTGCCATTCAGACGTGCGTCACTGCCTTAGCAGGGAGCGTATCTGGGTAGTTAATGAGTTGAGGACGGGTGGCAGCGCGTTAATTCTGGTTATAAACCATTGGTTTTTAATGTTTTTTCGCTGGTTTATGAGGGCTAGAATGTGTTTAGGCGGGACTTTAAGAGAGGGGGGTTTAGGTGCGATTTCGGGATGGCTTGGTCAGCAGCTGTGATTATGAGGTCTGTAAACTCTTTAATGCTGGATTCTAGATGGTCGGTGTCGCTATAGTGGGCGAACACCGGTGTTGTTTCGTACATGAGCGACTTGAAAAGTTTCCAGTCGGCCTCGTGGTACGAATATCTAGTCTTTTCTGAGACGGGAGGGCGGCCGAGCAGCTCATAAAGAACTGGCCGGTGGTCTGACTTGATGAAGTCCAGGGCGTTACAGTTCACCACGACGTGGGGGATTCTGGTTAATAATAGGTCTATAGTAGACACTCTGGTGGGGGTGGCTCTAAAGGTATGGGCATTGGGATGCACAACAGTGAAGCCTGTTCGTGCTATCGCATTGCCGGATTTGGTGGCATAAGCGTTGTTCCAGGACGGGTGTCTGGCGTTCATGTCCCCAATGAGAAGGTGATTTCTGTCAGCTTGTGCAAGTCTTAAAAGTCGGTGGAAGTCTTGGAGGTTAGCTCTGGGCCTGCGATAAAGTCCGGTGACAGGATAGGTGCGATTATTGAGTTTTACCAGTATAGAGACGAGGTGGTATTGCTTGTGGACTGGAGAGATAATCGGGTCTAACACCTTGAACGGTGTGCCTTGTTTAATGAGTATTGCTACTGCGCCGTTTTTGCCATTACTTTTGTCGTCTCTAATAGTGGTATAACCCTTAATCGTATATCTATTAACTTCTCCGAATGTTAGCCCTTAAGTACCTCAGAGAAGGTGTGGTGATTGTCTGAGAGCTTCAGCCAATAACACTTCCCCTCCCCCTCCAAGACCTACATATTGACGAAACAAAAAGTATACAACTCAATTCTAATTTGACGTTTTCAATTTCATTAAATATTGGTAAAGTTTCTAGACGCTTTCATTTTTACAATCAATCCCCTGAAATGTACGCAGCTCATAAAGCTACATGAATTGGGAATTTGTTACAGCATGCAGAGGGAATCAGTGAAATTGAGATAATAGAGGTAACGCCATCATCACTGCCAGTCATTGTCTTCATTCATCCTGGATCCTTCATGGCTTCATCAAGTGCTTACGGACCTCGCTATCTCTTGGATCATGACGTAGTTCTTGTCACGATCAATTACAGGCTTGGAATACTCGGTACCAAATAATATTTTTTTAAAGTTCTTTATTTAATGGAGTATACTTTTGACAACCACCACCAACTAAGTATAATTAGTCGAAAATGGAAGTTCTTAGTCTTTTTGCACATCTGCTATGTCATATGACTATAATGTAATTGGTTACTAGTCGCGGCGATGGACGAACCGAGATGAAATATGGTATACATATACACCAGTTGCATGTAGTTAAATTAAAACTCCGTCACGCGGGGGCTGCGTAAACTAAGCAGATTTCCCACGTGAAGTTTTACAATAGAGAAATCTGCCTAATAACAGCTGTAGTAGTCAGAAACCTCTAAACCTATTCACGAGGGACGAATAGTTACGAAAACGACCGCCAGAGCTCACGGCGGAAAGTCCGAACAGCCACTGCTGCCGAGCACATGCAGAACACAAATGTAAATATCTCATTTAATATTCAAGATACAGAATAAATGTATAGAACAATATTTATAGTAAATTTAATTTGCAATAAGATTGATTCTGTAATATTTTTCGATCCACCGTATACTAACGGAGATGTTTCAAATTATCGAAAATCCTCCCCTCTAAACCCCCCCTCCCACTGATCCGATTTCAGCCATTAACAAACTTGATCTTTCTTTTTACATGAAACGACTAAATAGTCGAGTCTAAAAATCGAGTTTGGTAACGATTAAACAATAATTGCGACCGCTAGAGCGGTAACAGACAAATATATAGATAGATACGAGTAGATAGATAGACAGATAGATAGATAGATAGATAGATATAGATATATATATACAGTTTTGAACGGACCTCATTTTCGTCAACTCCTGGGTAGGATCGATGGACATTTGAAGAAAAATTTCGAAAATCGCGTCATTAGAACAACCTCAATAGCTGATTTCCCTTAAGGGAAATCTGCTAATAAATAAAAAAATAAACATAGATACATAGTCTAAGGTTTTCCTTAATGTGAATTAATGAAAACTAATGGTGATAGAATATTGAAAACTTGGCATGCCATGTATCTCAATGGTGCAAACCTTAATGTGGCTTTACTTTTTATTTTTATGTACCCACGATGACTAGCCACACCCTAATAAAAATATCTCGCCATATTAAACATGTAGGATGTTGTCTTTTTGAATTTCTCGAAAGGGCAGTAGACTAGAAGGCCCAAGCGGAAAATGACCAAAGGGACTTGCTGAGTTTACGCAATTGGATAATACTAACTTCTGACCTCACTGAATGATTTAAGAAAGATGTAAAGTCCTATGTCTTACAAGGATTGCTCTTATTTAAATACTGAAAGGAGTAGGACAAATTAAGAAATAGTATTCTTCAGTACATAGACGCATTTATGAAAAAAATACTTAATAGCAGTCTAATTTTGCTGCTTTTGTTTAAATAAATATCAACTATATTTTAAACATACTAGTTGTATTTCAGTCAGTAGGGCGAAACGTTTGCCTGTTGAAAATCATAAGGAGGATTTATTGAGACTTTAAGATCTATTTTTCCCCTTAAAATATACCTAGTTTGATAATTAGTGAAGACGAAGCTAAAATTCAATTTTTCTTTTTATTATTCGATCATTAATTTTGGTTTTTAGGTTTCCTCTCGACTGGTAATTCAGTTGTCCCTGGAAATAATGGACTGAGGGACCAAGTAGCCGCTCTGCGCTGGGTACAAGATAACATATCAGCTTTTGGCGGGAATCCTGCCCAGGTGACCATCGCAGGAGCTGACTCAGGTGGACAGAGTGTCACCTATCACATCATTTCCAACATGTCTCAGGGTAAAATCCTTCACAACCTGTTCTTTCTACGATATCTAACCCGAATTATTCCGAATTCTCAAAAATTCCTTCACTATGGGTGGCGTTAACTAAGCAATTTCCCACGTATTTGCATATATCACAAGAAGTAAATTTTCCATGAGAACAATATTTGGTATTTAGGATCAATTCAAATAAAGTGCTTCATAATGTAACAGCTTACTGTTAATATAACATTAGTAGGATTGGAGGTTTACAAAAGGCCGAAAACTGAAAAATGCGAATATCTTCATTAATAATCAACACAGTGAAAAACCGTGAATAACAACATTTATAGATAGACATTAAATTTTCAATAAGATCGGTTCTACACAATATTTCGATCCGACTCATAATAACGGAGGTGTGAAGAAATTTCGAAATCCCCCCTCTAACTCCCCACGGATCGGATCACGGGTCGGATTTCAGGGTTTAACGAACTTGCTCTTTAGTTTTACCTAATACGTGTAAATATCGAGTTTGGTGACGATCAAATAAAAACTGCTACCGCTAGAGCGTTAATAGATACGATACATATATTATATGTGTCTATATATATATATATATATATATACATACATACATATATATATATATATATATATACATACATACATACATACATAGTGTTGCGAAAATTAAATAGATGAATAATCCTTCAGAGAGAGAGAGAGTCGCGTATTTGGAAAGTGTGACGTAGATCAAAGAGACCGAAAGAATGTTCTAGGTCTGACCAGTACCTTCCAGCCAGACGTCGAATGAACTAGACAATTCCCCTTTGATGTATGCCGCCTCCCTATAAAAAGGAGCTCGGGCCAGCCGTGAGTCAGTTTATGCTCAGCGATCTTGATGTTCACATCAGTGCTACAGTGCGACTTAGTGCAGTGCGGTAAAGTGTTTTTATAAGAAGAACAGTGTTGTGCCGCGAAGTAAAGGACAGTGCAGTGCCGCGAAGTAAAGGACAGTGAAGTGCCGCGAAGTAAAGGACAGTGAAGTGCCGCGAAGCAAAGGACAGTGCAGTGCCGTCTTTCTGTGAATTTCAGTGAATTATTGGACTGTGACTCATTGAAGAACAGTAACGCTATCAGTGTATACTGTGAGTAGTAATTAAGAATAATCACCAAGTTTATTGTGCATTGTGAAATAAATTTTGCAGTGATAAAAACTGTGAAACTTGCGAGTATTTAATTTTGCAATCCAAAAGAACTCTTATTAAAAACGTTTATTACTGGTTTTGGTAATAAAAACGTAACAACTGGTGTCAGAAGTGGGATTGCAAAATTAAAATCAACAAAAATGAAGTTTGAAGAACTAAAAGTGGAACAGCTGAAGAAGGAGCTGGCTAAACTGGATCTGCCGACAACAGGAAATAAGGCTGAACTACAAAGGCGGTTGACAGATGAATTCCAAAGACGAGGAATTGATGTAAGTACACATGAGTTTGACGATAAAGAAGACATTGCTGTATGTAATCCTATCTCAAGTAGCAATTTAGACTTAAATGCAATTTTAGCCGCTATGATGGAAAATAACCAGAAACTTTTGGAAGCTTCCAGAGCTAATTGTGACAGACTAGAAGAAAAATTCCAGGAAGCATCTAGAGCTAATTACGAGAAATTAGAAGAAGCTTCTAAAAGTAACAGCGAGAAAATCTTAGCGGAAGTCAGACAAGAATTCCAGGAAGCTTCTAGAGCTAATTTTGAGAGACTCGAAGAAAAATTTCAGGAAGCTTCTAGGGCTAATTGCGAGAAACTTGAGGAACTTCAGGAAGCCTCCAGAACGACAAACCTCAAACTTCACGAAATATCAGAGGTATTGGGCAAACGAGTGGAAGCCATTGAGCAGAGAGTAAGTGGGTTTGATGAAAAATTGAATAATGTTGAAGAGAAAGTGTCCAACCTAGGAAAGAAGGTAGACGATGAAATACGTGAGCTACAATTCCAAATGGATAATCTACATGTTCGAGAGGGTCCGGTGAGGCTCATTTCAGAAAATTCCAGCAAAATAAAGACCCCAACTTTTGACGGTAATGTACAGGATGGAACTAAGGGGCAGAGTGCAGAAACCGAACGAGACGCTACAAGACTTTGCCATGGAAATCGAACGTCTAGTGCAGCTGACTTACCCAGGTGAAAATCATCCATTCTTGGATCAGTTCAAGATTGAAGCATTTGTGAATGGTATACGAGATCCAGACGTTAAATTCGCGGTGTGTGCTATGCAAAAATCATCCTTTGCTGAAACCATCTCTTATGCGCTAGCCCAGGAGACTGCTAAAGTCATTTCAAAGCCGCAAGTCTACAATGTGTGACGTCTTGTTGCTGAAACACGAAGTGGCGGTGACGAAAAGAGTGACATAGAAGCAGTGGTCAAGCGGATACTGGAGGAGCAAAGGAATAGATCACGCGCCGAATGCTTCAACTGCGGTATGGTTGGCCATTTTCAGCGTAACTGTAAAGCACCAAAGAAAGGGTTGAGATCTCTTACACCATGGAGGGACCACTATCGGGCGAACAACGTCCATATCTCAAGGAGTGAAATAGAAGACGTGGTCAAGCAAGTACTGGAGGAGCAGATGAATAGATCGCGCGCTAAATGCTTCAACTGCGGCGAGGTCGGCCACTTTCAGCGTAATTGTAAAACGCCAAGGAAAAGGTCGAGATCTATTTCGCCATGGAGGGACAACAAACGGGCGACTGACGTCGAAATCTCAGGAGCCAATGTTAAAGTAGAACGAGCTCACACTGAGGGGCAAGAACTAGCTCCTAAAACCGATGGCTCTACCATCTCCATTTCCATTATACGACAGAAGAACAGCAACCTTACTGCTCGTGGACTGATCAACGGGAGGAAGCAGGTCCTCACCCTGGACACGGGATCGACACACTCCATCATTCGGCCCGATTTGGCAAAAGGGGCAGTAGAACCGTTGGAGAACGTACGACTGCGAACTGCTACAGGGGATTCAGCCACAGTCTACGGAAGAGCCAAGATGAAAGTGACTATCGCCAACATCAGCACTGAACATGTCTTTTGTTGTCGCTGACATAATGGATGAAGTGATCATCGGTGTAGACTTCATGATAGCCCACGGTATTGACCTGCACATGGGTAAGCAAATTATGATCTGGCAAAACACCGAAATACCTTTGGATGTCGGACATGAGAGCAAGACCACAAAGGAGCTACGTACCGACGGACGCCAGAAATTGCCACGTCGAGCAGAAGCCTCTTCTATTGTTCATAGCAAAGGCGGAAAACACGATGACGCTCCAGTCCTCTCAAGGCGGCCATGCGATGTGGAGTGCAGGGATTGTGCAAAAGCCGAGGAAGAGGAGTGCATCATTGATGTACGACTTAGCCGTGTTAACTCAGGAGGAGCTAGGTCGACGGCGCAGAAGGGTGACACTATTCTGGCTAAGGAGGGCAATGGAAGGTCGACCCGTCATGAAATATTGGACAGCATAAAAGTGACCAGTAACCAGATGGGTGGCGTGTGTGGTCGAGCAGTGAATACGGAGGAATTTACGGAAGGACGAATGGGTCTGCTATTCAACCCACAACGCAAGAGGGGACTATCGCCTAAATTGTGGACCTTGCAGAGTGATCGAGGGATTGGGCGACGTTGTCTGCAGGATGCAAGGATACCACAGTCCGGGGTCTGGAAGGAAAGTGGTACACCTAGAGCGACTAGCCAAGTATGGCAACGGCGATATTGAGCCTATTCGGGACGAAAAGGCTTAAGTGGGCGGCAGTGTTGCGAAAATTAAATAGATGAATAATCCTTCAGAGAGAGAGAGAGAGAGTCGCGTATTTGGAAAGTGTGACGTAGATCAAAGAGACCGAAAGAATGTTCTAGGTCTGACCAGTACCTTCCAGCCAGACGTCGAATGAACTAGACAATTCCCCTTTGATGCATGCCGCCTCCCTATAAAAAGGAGCTCAGGCCAGCCGTGAGTCAGTTTATGCTCAGCGATCTTGATGGTCACATCAGTGCTACAGTGCGACTTAGTGCAGTGCGGTAAAGAGTTTTTATAAGAAGAACAGTGTTGTGCCGTGACTGTAAGTAACAGTTTAGTGCCGTGTGCAGTGCCGCGAAGTAAAGGACAGTGCAGTGCCGCGAAGTAAAGGACAGTGAAGTGCCGCGAAGTAAAGGACAGTGAAGTGCCGCGAAGCAAAGGACAGTGCAGTGCCGTCTTTCTGTGAATTTCAGTGAATTATTGGACTGTGACTCATTGAAGAACAGTAACGCTATCAGTGTACACTGTGAGTAGTAATTAAGAATAATCACCAAGTTTATTGTGCATTGTGAAATAAATTTTGCAGTGATAAAAACTGTGAAACTTGCGAGTATTTAATTTTGCAATCCAAAAGAACTCTTATTAAAAACGTTTATTACTGGTTTTGGTAATAAAAACGTAACAATATATAATTTTTGAACAGACCTCATTCTCGTCATTTCCTGGGTTGGATCGATGTGCGTTTGAAGAAAATTTTCAAAAATCGCGTCATGAGTACTACCTCATCACCCCTTAAGGGAAATCTGCTAAAATACACAATATGGAAAAAAAAAAACATTGCAAATTACATTTACTATAAATATTGTTCTATACATTTATTCTCTATCTTGAATATTAACCGAGATATTTGCATTGTTATTAAGTGTGTGCGGATGATGGAAGAGATGAGATAGGCTAACTTCGGTTCTAGTTGTGAGTTTCCGCCAAAAGCTAGTTCGGCCGTTTCCGTAACTGTTCGACTCTCGTGAAATTTCTCTATTAGAAAACCACGTGGGAAATCTGCTTAGTTTACGCAGCCCCTACAGAAAACGTTTAAATATCAAGTTTCGTAACGATTAAATAAAAATTGCGACCGCTAGAGCATTAAAACACATATCAAACAATATTATACATATATATCAGTCAAATGTATATGTGTGTATGTATGTATGTATGCATGTATGTGTGTATATATATATATATATATATATATATATATATATCTGTAGGATTTATGGACATTTTAGAAACTTTTTCGAAAATCGCGTCATGAGTACTACCTCAATAGCTGATTTCCCTGAAGGGAAATCTGCTAAAAATATGACGTGGAAACCTCATGACATCCTGGTATTCCTGTTAAATGAAATAAATAAAATGTTTGCAGGTCTGTTCTGCCGAGGCATATCTATTGGTGGGTCTGCTCTTCAGCCAACTTCACAAATGCAAGCTCGTATCTATAAGACACTGACTGTTGCCAATACCTTGAACTGCTACTCCGAGTCAACCCCTCAGATTGTAAACTGCCTACGGACGGTCCCAGCAGACACTTTGGTCCAAACAGAAGGCTTATTTCAAGTAAGATGTGAGAAATTTAATTACTTCTTGCCCTCATCTATGTTTGAAAACCTAATTGAACTATGCAATTATATTTGATAAAAACACTTATTTTATTGTAAATAGGCAACGTATTCGGGAGAGTTATTTGTGCCTAGGTGGTCGAGATTCTATTTTCATTTTCCTTCTTGTTCAATAGTTCCTCTCTTTAGATATCCCATCCACTTCTCAGCCCTCCGTCATCCTCGCCTATCTTACTTTTCTCCTATTTTTCTCTATCCCCGATTCTGTGATAATTAACAAAAAAACACAGAAATATTTTGTTATAATCAATTTGATATATAAATACTTAACTCACTGCCTTGTGTGTCCATATGCTGAAGTCCTATATTATTATATTTCTTTATTTAAACCAGCAATTAGTAAAACTTTTAAGAGCTTTTTTATAGAGTTGCAATCATCCCCTAGTATTTCGGATAGTACTTCTGATATATCAGGGGACTTTCTGATGTCCTCATACCTTCAACACTCTGTAAGTGTGCAACTGTTAGCTCTACTCCACAAGCAATGCTGGTTGGAGGTTCTTCCCATTTCATTTGGTGCTGGTGTGTGAGCCTTGTGTGGCCAATTCTAAGGCGGCACTTAATTTGTCAACTATTATTTATCTAGTTAACTTTAAGGGAATTTATTTTGGCAATATTATTTAATAAAAAAATAAATTGTCCTGAGTTTTTTTGGCTCTTTTGGACTTCAAACTTCTCGATTTTTTTTCGCAATCATTAAATATGAAATCAATTATACAGAAGAGAACTGCCTTTATAGCAAGCCTTAGGGGCAGAAAATCAGTACCATTTGAATCCCATCAATGACCCAACTAGTGTAGTAAACTTTTATATATACGGATAAGATCGTAAAGTCCTGGAAGATCTTTGTCAATCATTACCATCCTTCTCCAACTAGTCTCTCATGAATTTACATGCAAAAAAGGTGGAATATTTGAAAATTTAGAAGAGTAAAATTGCTTTAGAATTTAATTTCCTGCAAGGATATGCTAGTAAACAATTAAAATCTGAATATTATTTCTTGGCCTTATCAAAAACGTCAAATTTTGATATCTAAAGCCATGTGAGACCAATATGATTGGTATCCCATAACTTCTGAGGGAAGGGCGTGTCCTTATTATGGATAACGTTGAAGAATGAAACCATCAATACTATCATTAATGGCTACATGATTTTGTAAAGTGGTAGGAGTGAACTCAATTACACAGGAGTAACAACCTTCATAGAAAGTATTAGTGCCAAAATATTGTCTAAAGCTTGAAAGCCATCAGTTGCCAAATTGGTGTATTTTTTTTTATTTATTTACGTCCACTTTATACTACTATAGCTAATTTGGGACGAGTTATCTACAGGTTACCACCCTTTTCTAGCCTGGGTGGAACTAAGGATTTTATTTAATGAGTACATCATCAAATAAATTCCTACTGCCCATGGCGGGAATCAAACTCGGCACTCTGGGTTTACCACACGAGATAAAGACCAATGCCTTTACTCACACGGCCAATCTGAGCCCCATAGGGCATTATATGTTTACAATAAATGGTTGAGGGTTTAATATATCTATCATAAATAAACACACAAATACTTAGATCATGAACTTTAGGATGATTTCTAAAAGTAGTTGGAGCGGGATTCTGATGATTTAAAACGTCATGACTTTACTAAGATAAGACTGTAATAGGAGACTTCAAAGCCATAATAAGTGGGATAGTGACATGCCTCTGGCGAAGGAAGACTAGAAGAGATAATATCAACGACAAAAATGGTCATATCACAATTTGAATGCTAAGAGGCAACATGGGTTAGAATTGCAGCAAGAAGTAACACATTTGGATCCATTTACATGAAAATCATTGCCCAATAATGAGATGGCTTGTCAGAGTAAAGAAGGTCTTCACTGAAAAAGACATTGTTGACTGGATGCATTAACAAGGATAGACAAAGGTGGGGAAGGGTAGTGATGACAGAAAATATTTACAAATTTGTGAAGTCAAATGAAAAAATAAAATAACACGAAAGCAAATGATAGTTTGAGTTGAATAAAGGCTTCCTGGTTTGTCATAATTTTTAATTAAAGTATTTTTATTAGTGAGGTGGACCTTAATTAAATTTCCCAGTAAGGTAATATAATTATTAATTTCTAACTGACATTTTAGCAGATTTTTCTTAAGGGAAATCAGCTATTGAGGTTGTACTCGATCTTTGAAATTTTATTCAAATGTCCACCCATCCTATCTAGGGTTAAATTGAAAAAATCGAGATGTCTCATTTATTTCAGTCATATCGAAAAATGTTACTCAACCAATTAGGTTAATCATTTAATGTTCAACAATTATTGGACTATATACTTTTCTCTAATTTAAGCGAGTTATTTGTATTTTTTTTTTGTTTTCACACCTCATTTAATCCTACTCTTGCTCATGGGATGTTCATTTATCAGCAATGGCTTAATTAATCATTTAATGTCCTACTTAACTTTGAAGTTTCAGTTACACAGGCTTCTCATTAGTGGAGAAAGAATTTGAGATGACAAAATATTGATGAGGTTCAAAAGGTTCATCCAGATTACTAATGGTTTTGAAATCACAGTATGCTATGTATACGTATATGTATGTATATCAGATCTATATTGAAGAAAACATAATAAAATATGATCAGAGGAATGTGGCGAATCATTTCTTACTGAACTTATCTCCTGGTTTCAGCATTGCTATTTAAGAGGGAATAATAGCCATAAGAGTTAAAGACATAACATAACTATTGTATAAGATGAAATCAGAATGTACCTAATGGTATGCTGTATTGTAGTAAGCTCAAGGATGCTAAACATCAAGGAAGCTGAGCTGCACTTTCTTAAATATTCACCTTACATTCTTTAAAATATTTCGTTCAAAGGTCCAGTGATAAGAAAACCCCTATGAAATGAGATCACTAAATTTTTCAGTATTTTAAACACACTTTTATAAGTGCCCTTACCTTAGTAATTCATTGGATTCTTCAGTAAAATGTTAGCTGAAAGGGAAATTTTTAGTTACAGTATACAGCATATCATTGATTTATTTATTTCAGAATGCTTTCAACACCCCACTCAGTGTGTTTGGGCCTACTGAAGAGAGAGGAAGCTCAGAACCATTTTTGACACAATTGCCATACCAATGGTTCAGAACAGGTGAAGTATCTTCAGTCCCAGTTCTTTTCAGCATAACTACTCAAGAAGGGCTTATTCCTGCCAACTGTAAGTAGCTTATGGAAATAATTAAAAGCCTTCATATTATATAGGTTCAAGGTATACTTTGACCCAAAAAAGAAACATTTAGAGCTTTAAAAAGTTTCGTTTTTGTCAATTGAGTTTTTATTGGTGAGAAAATATGTTCTATCATAGGCAACAAGTTGTGTTTTAGGTATGCCCGTCCTTTTTTTTTTCTCATAGTAACCCTAGTTATTTGAATACATTTTCCCTTGCCACATGGCATATTACATATATGATTATGTTTAAATATATTCTTATTTTACAATATTAATTAATTAATATTTAATAAAATAAAATATAAAAATAAGTAAGATAATTACAAATAAAATTAATAAATGAAATGAAAAAATAAATAAATAAAATAAAAAGTTGATGAATAAATAAATTAAAGTTAAACCAATGTTTAATTTGCGAGTCTATGTAAGGTAAATATATTTAATTATAATTCCTATTCCTGATAATCAACTTTACATTCTAATGTATTTTTGCTACATCCATATCTATACTTTTCATAAACTACTTTGTACGTGTCTTTTTTAATGTATGAGAGTGGTACGAGAGAGAATTCTGGGATTATTTTTGTATCTTGAGCTACTTCCTAAGCTAACATGTCAGCTTGCTCGTTTCCAATAATTCCTTAATGGGCTTTTATCCAGTCTATGCGTATGCCCGTCCTATGTACTACTTTATCATTGCTTATTAATTGCCTAATAATGCAGAGTAGGAACCAGGGGAAGACGGAAGTAAAACCTTAAAGCCATTTAATTAAAAAGATAAAGTCAATTTAGTCTAAAATTCCCAGGAGTGGTCAAACAAGAATCATCTATTTAGAATTTCACCACACCTGTCTCTATTATTTGTATTAGCTATTAGGTGCTATTGTCCTTTAACCACTTAGACTTCTGCCACCATTCAGCTACTGATAGTCCTTTAGAGATTGTCAGTTCCAAGAGATTGTCATGTATCTAGGTATGCTATTTCCATTATCTCTGACAAGCTGCCGTATACAAAACCTTATTGACTGTGATAAAAGTCCGTCACGCAGGGGCTGCGTAAACTAAGCAGATTTTCCACGTGAAGTTATACAATACAGAAATCTCCATAGGAGAGCCGAGCAGTTTCGGAAACGGCTGAACTAGCTTTTGGCGGGAAACTCACTCGTCCGCCCACATTTAATAAAAATTCAAATATCTCGGCTAATATACAAGATAGAGAATAAATGTATAGAACAATATTTATAGTAAATGTAATTTGCAATAAGATTGGTTCTATACAATTCTTTGATCCGACTATGGTAAAGGAGATATTTCGAATTTTCGAAAACACCCCCTCCCACTGGTCCGATTTCAGCCATTAACGAACTTGATCTGTCTATGCATAAAACGTTTAAATATCGAGTTTGGTAACTATCAAACAAAAATTGTGACGGCTAGAGTGTTAACAGACAAATATATATATATATATATATAATTTAGAACGGACCTCATTTTCGTCATCTCCTGGGTAGGTTCATGGACATTTGAAGAAATTTTTCAAAAATCGCGTCATGAGTATGACCTCAATAGCTGATTTCCCTTAAGGGAAATCTGCTAAAAAGCATGCTTTACCTCTATTTTTTCACATTTAATTCTGTTGCTTTTTTATGAATAGGAACAATGACAGATAAAACTACTAGAAGGAATTTTGTAACCTATACAAATTTTTTATAAAGTTGTGTATTACAAATATTTACATATAAAGTCAATTCATTATATAATTATCGTTTTAGATTTCATTAACCATTCAGCTGGACTAAATTATCTCAATACTGATTGGGAAGAAGCTGCACCTCCACTTCTGGACTATGACTTCACTGTTGCTCAGAGAAACCGGAATACAACAAATAATAGGGTTCGAAACTATTATTTTGGAAATGGACCAATTTCTATGGAAACTGTTCAGCCACTAGTTGAGGTAATTGACAATTATGATTAATGTTATTTACATCACTTTATGCAAATATGTTTAATTGTGTGGGTTACCTACAGGTTATCACCCTTTTCTCAAATCAAATGTTTACCAATCCTACCGTGTAAACCTTATAAATAAGGGACTAATAATATGTGTATATTGTGTATGTATGTGTGTATATATATATATATATATATATATATATATATATATATGTATGTATGTATGTATGTATGTAAGTATAGGGGGGCCTCGAGTGGCCATGGGGGTTAAAGTGTGGATACATCTACCACTACCCTTAGTGTGTGTGCGTGTGCGTGCATGGGTGGGTGCATGCGTTTATAGGAATAGAGAAACAACATAGGTGTGTCAAACCAAAATTAGAGTCATCTATTAAATATTTTATGGTGAAATATTATTATATTATTCACCCATCCTTTAACATAAAACTACAAGTCATGTGCTTCCAGATGCTGAGTGCTAGACTCTGGGTGGATGACATTGAGACTAATGCCAGAATACTTGCATACGTCCAACCTTCTTCAATTTATTTCTACCGTTTCGGATACAGAGGAGAATACAGCCTTTTTAATATTTTATCTGGATCAGATTTGAACTTAGGTATTTTGTCTCATATTTAATTTGACAGTTTTCCAACTTAGAAACCTTGTAATCTCAACAGTTTGTTCATTCATCTGTTCAGTTTTGCAATATGAAAGCAGCTGAATGTTGCTATTGCATCAATAAAACATTATTATTTCTTCAAAATCAAGTACACCTATAATTTGATCAAAGCACAATGGTAACTCAGTTATTTGAAATTAAAAGAAAGGAACTTTAAATTTAATTTCTACAGTGTAATAAACTGTAGAAATGCGAATAAGCTTTATATTGTCCATATCCGATGTCGATAACCATTTCTATATTTATTCCCTGCTTCAATGCTATTGCACTCCATAGAAACATTAATCTAGACACTAAAGTACTCTAACAGGTTCACATGGATGATTAAAAAGCATGTAACTGTTGAAGCCTCAACATCAGAAATGTGAAATGTAGCTTTCATTCATGTTCTAATAAATAAGCATAAACCAACAAGTCATTTGTAAGCGCAATTCATGACAGAAAAAGGAATACAAAATTTTCACAAAAATATTTCCAAGGTTATTAGATGCAAGAGGATCCAGAAAAAAAAAATCAAATATGTGTCATAAAAATGAATTAATACAGCACATAACACCCATAATCAGTACAAACAATAAATCTATGGCTCAAGTATGAGAAATTGTAACTAAAAATATTCCATCTCTTCAAAATACTGTCGAACTGATGAGATTATATGTGTACAGCTATAGAGAAAAAACTTTGTGTTCACAACTTAGAGTAAACTTTTCTTAATAATCTGTATGTATTTTTCCAGGAGTAGCTCATACTGATGACTTATTGTACATTTTAAATAGTACTTACTATCCAGGTCCTGAAAATACATCATCTGATAGACAAATGATTCAAATATTGACTCAGCTCTGGGTGAATTTTGCAACTTATGGGCAAGTATCCTTTCAACTTATTTTCATGCTTATAATTAGGTTAATACATTCCAGAAGAATGAATCAAGGTAAGAGTTACATTGAGTTAAGGCTGGTGTTACCCAGAGATAACCTTGTGAGTTATTTAAGTCCAATCCATTCAGATTGACGTTGGAAGTACACCAAGCATAAGTGTCATTTTTTCCTGGTTTCATCTTAGGTTGAGTGATCTAGTCAGTCAGTAATAAAATTAAATTCTGCTCCAGGGCAGGAACCAGTTGGTCGAGGGAGACAAAGAGCAGACCTTGTCAGGCATGGCATAGATGAAAGTGCCTCTTTTTTTGAGAATTAGAGGCAATGTTGGGCAAAAAGGTTTACTTGAATCATGTTACTAGCCACTGCTAACTACACAAACCATTGGGCTTTCTGTTATACTTTTTCCGTAACCTGGCATTACTTTGTCCACACTCATAACTTTGGTCTTCCAGCAACTGTATATAGGAGACATGAGGATGGAATGCAATATTATTATATATAGTTACAGAAGGCAGCAGCTCTAGGACAACACGTGGTGTTCACAACACACATAAAGGAGGATGGTCAGTCTGTTCTCACTTTTTGAACTTATTGCTCAAAATGACTCTGGCTAGCCAATGTGTGTTTGGAGCTTCTCTTAATGAAAAATTAAGAGATCAGTTGATATTAGGTAATTATAATTCTGTCTGGCAAAAGGAATTGCTGCGGATACATCCAGGGGTAGACAGTAGTCTGTCGGAAGTATAATCTTCTATTTTAAATTTAGAAAGAGCTTAAGCAGTACAAAAACAGATAGAATGTCTTAAAGTGGTCAGGGATGTGTTTGCTGTTAATCGAAAGTTGAATAAATGAAAGGAAAAATTCTGAGACTACTAGTACCAGGCAAACATGTGACTTATGTGGACAGACATCAGATGAATCACAAAACCAGCATTGTTCAACTAAGTGAAAAGTATGTGGGGAAGGTGGAGCATTTTTCATGGAAATTTGAATCGAAAGTGGTAAGAACTATGGTGCGAGACAAGTAAAGAAAGACTGAATAGGGTTCTTGTGGTGGTGTTAGTCGACATAGTTCAGACAAGTTGGAAGCAGTTTTCAGGAGTGTTTTATCTGGATCACATGTAATGCTCAAGGTATGCATTAACAACAGACCTCTCGAAATGTTATATGATCTGGGTGTGTCTTTGGCAATTACGAGTAAATAGATATGGCAGGAACTTGGTAGTCCAACATTAAGGGATACACCAAACCTTGTCGCATACAAAGTCTTACCCATTGAGACTCTTGGTAAAAAGAATGTTCTACCCATAACAGTTATTTCGGAAAAAAGATACACCCTTGTTGGGGTCGGATTGGGCTTTTAAGCTTCCATTACTGCCCAGCGCTCGAGTATGTCAGGCCAAAGTAATAACACATACGAAGTTGTGGGAGTAGTTTGAATGTTCCTTACTCAAAAAGTTTCCAGTGGTATTCAGTCCCACCTTAGGCATGATAGTTGGCCATAAGGTAAAGGTAAACAAGAAAAAAGGGTCCAACCCACAGGTTTTCAAGGCCGGTGCTAATAGCACTTTGGTCTCTTGTGTAGCAGGAGTTGAACCATCTTGCTACTGAGGATGTTTGGGAATGAGTAGATCCTGCAGATTTTCCCATTGAATGGGCCTCACCAATCATAATATCTATTAAACGGAATGGGTGGATCCCAATTCATAAAATGTATTCAAGCTTAGACACATCCTCTTTCATGTTTTGAAGGAATAATGAACAAACTTCGAGGAGGGAAGCACTTCTCGGTGATGGATTAAAGAAATGCATACATGCAGATGATGGGGGACGAGAACTCCAGAAAATATTTTGTAATAGCTACACTCATTGAATATTTCTGTTTTAAGAGAATACCATTCAGAGCAAATGTAGCTCCATCTAAATTTCAGACAATAATGGACCAAATCCTTGTAGGAATTGTTGGTGTAGCCTGACTACTAGATGATATTATAGTAAGTGGCAGCACACCCAAAGAACACCATGCTAGATTAGTACTAGTTCTCAAAAGGTTAAAATCATGTAGGATACATCTGAGTAAGAAAAGTTTCAAATTTAAAGGATTCTGTGGTATATCTCGGACACAGTATTGTTGGAAGTGGAGCACATCTGAAAGAAGAACACCTCTAAGCAATCCGTGACATGCCTCAGCTAAAAATATTAAGGATCTTAGGGCGTTTCTAGCCTTAATAAACTATTATCAAAAGTTCATACCACACATGCAGGTGAGGAGTTGTGCTCCTCTGTACAGATTTTTAAAGAAAAGTTATTGTTGGGATTGGTCTGATTGTGACACTGATTTATTCCAGCAGTTAAGAGTATTTTAACCCCATCCAGCACTCTTGTACATTTCGACCCTGAGTTACCAACTATTTTATCGACAGATACCAGTGAGAAGGGGTTAGGAGCGGTATTATCTCATAGATTCACTGATGGCTCGGAGAGACCAATTGCGTAAACTCACAGAAAGGGAACAAAAGTATTCTGTTATAGACAATGAGGCTGAGTGATCACAAACCAACTAATAAGGATTTTTGGTCAAGACCGAACTTCCAAAAGTAACCGACAATCATCTGGCCTGATGGGTGATAACACTTAGCAATTATCAATATTCTACATGTGAAAGGAGTAGTAAATGTCAGTAAATGGACCTGCTGATATTTTATCACAACTCCCAGTGGGTGAACCAGATAGATAGATACTTTTATTGTCATAGGACCAATGGTCCTCTCATACAGACAATAGACATGTATGTTTACAATAAACTGGTTACTACTACTATAAATTAAACTAAACTACTTATAAATTAAATTAAAACTTATCCAAAAAACATAAAACATAACCATAAAACAAGACATAACCATAAAACATAACATAAAACAAGAGTGGGCGCATGTCATCTCTCAGATGACTTAACATCTTTCCTTAAGTATTAAAGTAAGAAGGTTAGTTTTTATTAAGACTGTACTAATATTTGTTTAAAAGTTATAATTGATACATTATATGAAGAATATACATGATTTATGTTTATATAATATGAAAAAAAAAAAAAAACATTTCACACATTATCTTGGCTTACACAATATAAAATTGATACAAACATATGTTATACATACACATTTTATAGTCAGGTTCATAAAATAAAATAGTTGGGTAGGTTTATAAAATGAAATATGGCCATTTCCTAAATAAATTACTTAAGAATTGATCTCCGAAATATTCCGAAGAGAAAAAAATACTACCATAGGCCACCTTCTGGTATTTCTCGATACATTATAAAGTGAACACATTTTATCCAATATGTCCACACCTACTTTAGTTTGATTATAATGTGCTATAATGGAAGGCTTTTTCTTTTTTCCTGTTCTCACATTTATTTCTCCATCTAAATGCATACTTGATATAGCCAATACATTTCTAATTTTGGACTTTTTTGGGGACTTAGGAAACCAGGGTGCCATCGTTCCTATAAGCAAAGATGCTTGAATTTATTTCCCTATTTTTTATACTTTTAAGCTCACAGATGTCTCAAGGTCATGCACAGTACTGGAGAATCAGAAAAAGGTTGTAACAGGTCTGGTGGAAGGCTGTAGACATGAGGGGAAGGTAGCTAGGGTGGGGGGCACCCAGGTTCTATCCTCTACTCAGCAATTCAAAATGTCTCCCTAAGTCGTCTCTCAGATGACGTGTGACTACTGGAGTGTTAAAGGAGATGAACCAGTGTGGGTGTCCATGCCACCTGAGAAGAATCTGGTTGAGGGGAGGATCGTGACCTATGTGATGGAAGTTGATGGCAAGGAACATCGACGTCAAGCAGAACAACTTCACCACCGACTGTTGCTGCCTAGAGGGATAGAGATTGGAGATTGCATGTTATATTAAGTTACATATGTTGTGTTATATAACCTAATGTTATTAGGCTCAGAATAAATCTTGTTGCTGTACTGTTTACATTTTGATTCTCAATATCTTAGAATTAATAAGGTGTTGCTTCAGATGTCCAACCTGTGCTGCTCTTTTCCAAGTCCAAATTATCTTTACATCATTGTGAATCAACTTGGAACAAAAAAACTTGTAGTAATGGTATTTATACTCTTAGTGTTGGTAATTAAGAATTCATTGCAATTGTATATTCAAGTGATAGATGCAATGTGATGAAGTGGTTAAAGAGGTCATTGGGTTAAGCTTTTTTTGTGTTATATACACCCTGCCAAACAGGAGTAACAGTTAGTTGGAAAAAAAAGGCTAACCAATTCTGTAGTCAAAATTTGGTAGCGAATACAGAACTTAGTACATTTAGTAGTAACCTTATACTATGGCACATAATTATATAATAGTAACATTTATGATTTAGTCGCCTTGTGAGAGCAACATTATTTTTTTTTACTTCTAAGTACTTGTAAATTATTTTCAAAGACTATTTCCACATATTTAATTTTTTCTTTATTGTACAGAGTTGCAAGCATTGGAGAAAATATTACATGGAAGCCCATTGAAGGAAGAACTGCAATGAATGGTCCCCTAAACTATATAATGATAACATCGCCACAATCACTTGTACCAAGTACTGCATTAACATTTGGGAACCCCTTATTTTGGAATGAACTTCCAATGGATGAGGCTGGAAGTGGAAGACCTATATTTACTTACCAATAGTCCAAATAATCTATTATACCAAATAAATAATAAAGTTGAGTGAATAAAGTTTTTCTTAAATTCTAAATTATTGTAAATACATGGGTAATGACATATAAGACGTATAGAGACATACATATTCTCCTAGAATGCCTAGGAACAGGAATTCTAATTTCTACTTAGAAACAAGAATACGTGTGGGGAATTAAATTGAAGGCTATTGCATACAAATTTTGGTCTATAAAATAGTTAGTTCCAAATTACCTATATGATATATGAAGGACTTCCTGAAGTAACATCAGTTGCACAAGAGATTTTCTTTATAAAAGGTTTTTTTTTTACTTAAAAACAAGAAAATGGATTAATGCTGTTCTCATACTTTCATATGTAAAAAGAAATGTCACTTGTATATTTTATTTTGGAGAAACAGCATTCTTAAATTACAAATACGTATACTTATTTTTTCATAATAAAAGTCAGTATTTTAAATTATACCATTTCCACATTCTTTTAATAATGGCACAAATTGCATCGTCTTTAAAAATGGGATAGCAATTAATGCCACCCCAGTAAATAAGAAAACAATTTGGAAACTGCATACAATCACATGAAAGGTATTTATAATGAATTCCATATTAATTTCTCTCTCAGTATTTACAGGATTGTCTTCATCTTGAGTATTTACATGAACTCCTGGAGCATTTTGACTTGAAGATGCCATTAATTCTTTGTTCATTCTACCTGAAAACATATTTTATTACTACAAATATAATGTACTAATATCTACAATACCTACTACTAATGAAGTGAATTTGCCAGGTTATTTTACTTTGAAGATTATAAACACTTTTATAATCATGATCCTGGATTTAGGTCTGAATCAGCATATAAACTGACAGTAAAAAGTCCGTCACGCAGGAGCTGCATAAAATAAGCAGATTTCCCATGGGTCCCACGTATTTGCATTTATCTCTAATAGTAAAAGTTCAATGAGATCAATATTTGGTATTTAGGCTTCAAATAATGTGCTTCATAATATAACACCTTACTGCCAATATGACATGAGTAGGAGTGGGGGTTTACTGAAGACCTAAAACTAAAAAATGCAAATGTCGGGTAATAATCAAGATAGAGCAAAAACGTTCATGACAACATTTATTGAGTATTACATTTTCAATAAGATTGGTTCTTTACAATTTTTCGATCCGACTTATGGTAACGGAGATATTTTGAATTTTCAAAATTTCTCCCCTTTAAACCCCCCTCCTACTGGTCCGATTTCAGCCATTAATGAACTCGATCTTTCTTCTAAGATAAAAGGATTAAATACCGAGTTTGGTAACGATTAAACAAAAATTACAACCCTAGAGCCTTAATAGACAAATTATATATATAGTTTTCAACAGACCTCATTTTCATCATCTCCTGATATTTGAAGAAATTTTTCGAAATCCCACCATGAGTAAGACCTCAATAGCTAATTTCCCTTGAGGGAAATCTGCTAAAAGTAAGAGCACCATCCTCATTCCACAAAAATCAGTATATCACACAAGATAAGCTTTACCACCTGCCACAATACCACACTGGTGATGCGATCCCATATTCTTTTCTCAATATTTCTTCTATAATATACAGCTGTTGTGGCCAACCCATTTCGGTAAAAAGGTATTTTTATTAATTTAATAATATTTAGAACATTAATGTTATACGGCGGGTAGAGGGTCAAAGCGATCCTTTCCTAGCCCAGTCCGTCGCAACAGCCATGTAAACAGGACTTGAAATTTAAGTTGGGCATGAGATATTTATGATTAAAGTTCCTCCTCATTGATTCCAATATACATTCAAAAATGTCCCTATTTTCATATCTTCTCCTATATATAAATTCACAAAGATATGAATCAAACAAAGTTCTTCTAGTTCCACATTCGTTTTTGTTTCTTCTTTTTATACTAGCCCATAGCGACTCAATTCTTAGATATATTCAATTCCTTCTTACAAAATTTTGTAGTTGCGTATCCATTTGCCCATGCGTATATGAATAGTAAACATTTCCTTAATGAAATTTTACAATGTTTAAACCATGTACCATTAAGCGGAGCAACGTATTGCCTACAACTTCTCATATTGCATTGATAAAATGGCGATCTAGTTTTGCTGAAATAAATCTTCATATAATGTCCTTTTTTACACTTTCTCTTTCTGTGAAGTACTCCATACTTCTGTAAATATTGAAAAGCTTTTTCTTCGGAATAGATCAACTTATTAAGTTTTAAAAGATTCATAATAAAAATAAACACTCCCTAAACTTTTAACCTGAAAGTATACTGAAGATAAATGATCACATGGTAGTAGGCGTATCTAATATCAAATGATATGTTATCGTGATCACCTTTTACTTCGAAAATTAACTGGCATGTGTTAAGTAAAAAAGACCCATACAAATAATTTAGTTTAAATATTCAAGTCATAGAAAAATGTATCGAACAACACTGTAGTATCCTTCATATTTTAGTGGCTAGGGTCCATAACAATAACCTATTTTTCTATGTAGACTTCATTCTACAATACCCATATTGTAGGATATTACATTTTCAACAATATAAAATTTTATTTATTTCTGACTAAAAATAATAAAAAAAAATCAGGTTTTGGAGAGTTAGGGTTCTCCCTAGGGGAGAAATAGAGTATATAACGTGAGATGGCAACATATATTCCAGCAATCTGGAAATCTACTTAGTTTACACAGCCCTAAATGACAAACATTTTTCTGCATCAAGTTCGCCAAAAGTATTATATATACTTTTTAAGATTTTTAATAATCAAAAATATATTCATAACTCAAAAAGACCAAGTGATTAGCTATAAAGAATTTTTAGTTCTAAAATAACTTTCTCTTTTGCTCATAGAGCCCTTTGGGAAAACCCTTGATAGGTGCCAAATATCATTCGACCTAGTGGCTAAAAAATGTTTCAATAAATTCCATTACTCATGAATAAATTTTCCCTGTCATGATGACATAAATACTTCATCGGGATGTGGGTTGAATGCGACTGCAAAATAAAATTCTTATTATAGATATTGATCAAACAGTAGACTGCCCAACTTGAAAGCCACTAAGGGTAGTCAACTTCATAGTTCATGAAAAACATCTAAAGCAATAGGTAAATCTCCACTCTAATGTGTATCATTATTATAGAAATTCATTTAATATACAAATGTATAGG
Organism: Riptortus pedestris; assembly: GCA_019009955.1. NCBI lineage: Eukaryota > Metazoa > Arthropoda > Insecta > Hemiptera > Alydidae > Riptortus > Riptortus pedestris. The sequence continues at coordinate 39,523,727 of CM032231.1, forward strand.
TACGTGAAGTAAAATAAACGTACTACCTGTAGGTGTACTTCAGGAAGGAAATAAATACCTCTGATACAGAAGAATATCTGAATAAATGATTACAGATTTTTTTAATAATCACTAAGAACAGCTCTAATCAGTAGTTTTTTTAATATCTAAGGCTCTTGAATCTAGTCTCAGAGAGGACTGGTACCAAACGATTCTTTATTTGCCTCTATTTATATCTAATCTACATATTATATAAGTTAATTAAATAAAACTTAGTCTCAGAGTAGATGAAAGCAATTGTTGATCAGCCATGCAAAATACAGACAAACAAGTCTGTATCTTTTTTAAATCTTAAAAAAATATCATTTTTAAAAGACTCACTTTTTTTTTATTAAATGCAATATTTGACGAAAGGAAAAATGTAAACTTTGTATTACAATATCATAAATTAAAAACACCTCATTAAAATCCTCTCAAACCATATGAATAATTATTAAAATTTCAATATGTTAAAAAGAAAGAACAGCTGAGGCAAATTCTTTTCTAATCTTTGTTCAGAAACTAGTTCTAATTTTTAGAATCCAGTAATTCACATAAGATAGTCAGAAAAACTTTAATTGGTGTTTTGTTATCATGCGAGAAGTAATATCTGTTCATGCTGGACAAGCTGGAGTACAAATCGGCAATGCCTGTTGGGAATTGTATTGTTTGGAACATGGGATTCAACCTGATGGACAGATGCCATCTGATAAAACTGTTGGTGGCGGAGATGACAGCTTCAACACTTTCTTCAGTGAAACTGGAGCAGGAAAGCATGTCCCAAGAGCAATTTTTGTTGACTTAGAGCCAACAGTTGTTGATGAAGTAAGGACAGGAACATACCGCCAGCTATTCCATCCTGAGCAGTTAATAACAGGTAAAGAAGATGCTGCTAATAATTATGCCCGGGGACACTACACTGTCGGAAAAGAAATAGTGGATTTGGTACTTGATCGGATTAGAAAACTTGCAGATCAGTGTAGTGGCCTGCAAGGATTTCTTATTTTTCATTCTTTTGGTGGAGGTACCGGGTCTGGGTTTACATCTCTCCTTATGGAAAGACTATCTGTAGATTATGGTAAAAAAAGCAAACTCGAGTATGCTATTTATCCTGCCCCACAAGTTTCTACAGCAGTTGTTGAACCATACAATTCTGTACTCACAACTCACACTACTTTAGAGCATTCGGACTGTGCTTTTATGGCCGATAATGAAGCTATTTATGATATATGTAGGCGTAATTTAGACATTGAGAGACCAACTTACACTAATTTGAACAGATTAATTGGACAAATAGTCAGCTCAATTACTGCTTCATTAAGATTTGATGGGGCACTGAATGTTGACTTAACAGAGTTTCAAACAAATTTGGTACCCTATCCTAGAATTCATTTCCCACTTGTAACTTATGCACCTGTAATATCAGCTGAAAAGGCTTACCATGAACAGTTATCAGTAGCAGAAATAACTAACTCTTGCTTTGAGCCTGCTAATCAAATGGTGAAATGTGACCCAAGGCATGGGAAATATATGGCTTGCTGTGTTCTCTACAGAGGAGATGTTGTACCCAAAGATGTCAATTCTGCCATAGCAACAATTAAAACTAAAAGAACTATTCAATTTGTCGACTGGTGCCCGACTGGGTTCAAAGTAGGAATAAACTATCAACCGCCAACTGTTGTCCCTGGAGGAGACCTCGCTAAAGTACAACGTGCAGTTTGCATGCTTGCAAATACCACAGCCATAGCTGAAGCATGGGCTCGCCTTGATCATAAATTCGACTTGATGTATGCTAAACGTGCTTTTGTCCATTGGTATGTTGGTGAAGGCATGGAAGAAGGAGAGTTCTCAGAAGCAAGAGAAGATCTAGCTGCCCTTGAAAAGGATTATGAAGAAGTAGGCATGGATTCAGTTGAAGCGGAAGGCGAAGGTGGAGAAGAAGCCTGAAAGAGGACAGAAAAGAATTTTCATTTATTTCTAAATTGTAGGCATGTTCCAATCATGCACCTCAAAGTAGGTTTCCTTTGATATTTTTCTTCCAGGATTCGAAGCCTTTTTCTTTATCATTTTTAATAATAAAGGATTATAGACAAATTACTATGTTTATTATTAATGGATACAAAATAAGTTAATCCTTTCTGTCTTAGTCAGCCACCTTATCTGTTATTTTGTAGGTAATATTTTGGATATATATTTTAAATGCAGCTAGAGGCTACTTGATATATATACAGTTTTGAACGGACCTCATTTTCATCATTTACTAGGTAGGATCGATGGACATTTGAAGAAAAATGTCGAAAATTCCGTCATGAGTACAACCTCAATAGCTGATTTCCCTTAAGGGAAATCTGCTAAAAGGTGTAAGGTAGATACACTCTGTCGGATGTCAGGAGCATATTTGTGGTCTTTGAATGCCATGTAAACAGGATAGTGGCACATATCAAATTTAAATCGGGAATCTGCAAAGGAAGAGGGTTGCAAGGAATCACATTTCTTATTGACTGAATGAAGCTAAGGCTATAAGAAGTCTGTCTCACAGGGGCTGCGTAAACTAAGCAGAATCACACCTGATGGTAGACTATACCAATCGCCACTTGTATTTATAAATAAAAATCTGATGAGTATAGGTGGGGGTTTAGTGAAGGTTAAAAACAAAATGCAAATAAAAGGCTGAGTTGCAAAAAGTCCGTCACGCAGGGGCTGCATAAACTAAGCAGATTTCCCATGCAAATGTTTACAATTGATATATATACATACAAGTAATACTACGCTGAATGTTTAGTGAATAAAGACAAACAGTAATGAGAAATCTTTCAGTCAATTTAAAATGCAAGTTAATGATCTCTACAACGGAAAGCAGCTGAATTTAAACAAACAGGCCAGCATACCTTGTACGCTGAATAGAGATAGTCCGGAAAGAAAAACTTATATTCTGATATATTTCAGTAATATTTTTTCTTTCCAGTGAGAGGTTGGCAGACCTGTTTGTTTACATTTTAGATGCTTCCCATCGGGAGGTTATTAAAATTGACTTAAAGATTTCTTTTTACCTTATATCTTATTAAAATTAACATTTACGTTGGTGTTGTTTTACCAATATGTAGATTTATCTATTGTTAAACTTCACAGGGGAAATCTGCTTAGTTTAAGCAACACCTGCTTGACAGACTTTTTATAACTACAGTATCAGTGATTTATTTACAAATGTAAATAAATTTCAGATTACAAATGTGAATATTATTTCAGGTTTTAGTAATGAAATTAATGCCTTTCTAAATTTGTTTTTTTTTTTTTCTTTTTTAATTTGAGGCCCATAGGCTTGGCATTTTATGACCAGCTGACCTGGCCAGTCCGGCACTGATTCTTTGATTCACAAAGAAGATAGGAAAGGAAAGTTAGTGATTATTCTAACAGCATTTTACAATCTTCATTGGAACCCTGAAAGAAATATTTAATTTGAATACTATTAGTCATTTCTGTGTGGTATACCAGAAGCCATTCTGAATAAAAATCAATACACTTTTCAGTTTCCATTCAATAAAGTGAGTGTAACCTTCTTTGATTAGGTCATTTAATATTACTCAAGAGGGACTGAATGATGTGTCTACGGAAATCCCAGTCCTGATGGTTCAGGCAAAAGGAAAGACTTCTATGGCTTTTCTAAAGGACATACTTAAAACTAGCTCAGATCTCATTTGTGTTCAAATGTCTACATGCGCTTTTTACCCTATAACTCCTAGCTAATTACCACTCAGGATCTGTAACATGTTAATTACTTCTATGTACTATACTCCATACAGGACCTAGGTAGGTGCAACTACCTTATACCCCACTCAGTACAAACTTCAGCAAGGACCCTTCGATTTCAGATCACTATTATCCATCACCCTCCACAATTTTAATTTTTGTAACTATTTCGTCAGGATTACCAAAACCCAACTAACAATATTTGTCCCCTGCATTTGGTCTACCCTCCTAGTTTATATGAAATTATAATTTTATTAATTATGGTCAGTTACTCTTTTCTTTACGTAGCAGCTTCTTTCATTTTAAATTTCCTTTAATTCCCATCCAACATACTATAGCATAACATTACATTATACCTCTTATTGTTTATATTGAGCAAGTTATTTTGTCCACTTTGTTCGCATTTTAGAATAACATATGTTAAAGTTTATATTTGGTTAACCTCAAACCTGGGGAATGAATGAACAGTTATGTCAGAGTAAACAATGCGTTAACGTCAGTAAGCACTGATGAGAATAAAGTTGAAAATATCTATAAAAAATGCAAAACAAAAACCATATCAATCTTGTCAGAATATCTTCTACGGAAAATGAACTTTTCGAAACCCATGCTGAAATATCTAAAGTTACGTATAGGGAACATCCGCCCTGCTGACATCATAAACATCACCATTCATTTCCTTTATAACCCCTTCCTTTTTTCGTCTCCTTGTCATTTCCCCAGTAGCTGTAGCCTGTTACTCTGCTCATTTTAAGTTTGTAATTTTTATTAATAAATGTACTTTTTAAAAAGGCATTCATCCTTACTTTATACTTAACTTAAGACATACTACACTTGACACCAACCGAAATATAACCTCTGGCAATTGGTATTCCAGTATACTACATGTTCACTCCGTAGCAAAAAGTGTTGCAGGGGCTGCATAAACTACGCAGATTTCTCAAGTGGTGGTATAACACACTACTAATCTCATCTCACAACATTCTCTATTTCTATGTAAAAAAAAACAAAACAGATGAGTAAAAGGGGGGGGGGTAACAAAGGCTGACAACTAAAATATCTAAATAGCTTGGTTAACACTCATGATAGAGAAAATATGTGTATAACAACAGTTATAGGTAATTAAATTTGAAATGAGATTGATTATAATCATTTTTTTGATCAGATGTAGACGTGTAATGACGAAGATATTTCGAATTTCCAAATCCTCCCCCAAACAGATTTCCCTTGTGGTAGAATAAGACACCATGGAATAGATGGATCTCACTATCTATTCGCTATTTCTTCTGTAGTAAGAAGGCTACATAAACAGGAATTAAAATGTTAGTTGGGCATGAGATGTTTTGTGATGGAGATACTTAAAGTGAAAATCGAATGAGAAGTGAAAGATTACAAAAGGCTGAAATCATAAAATACAAATAACAGTTACTATTCAGGTTAGAGAAAACATGTCTAGAACAGTAGTTGTAGAAAATTAAAATTCAACAAGATAGATATGTATATAAAATTTTTCTATCCAAGTCATAGTAATAGAGATATTTCAAATTTTCATTTATTTCCCCTCTAAAGCCCACTTCCTCTTAAAAAAAATTCAGCCATTAACATTTCATTTAATATTCAAGATAGAGAAAAAATGTAAATAATAATTATAGGACATTAAATTTTTCCACATACACATGTGAACCTCATTTTAGTCATTTCCAAGGTAAGACCAATGGACATTTGAAGGCATTTTTCTATGTCTACTAACATAACATGTTGGGGCAATTCGAAAAAAGAAAAGAAATCCCTCTACAATTCCTCCCTAAACGAATTTGGACTTATCTTTAGAGCTACCATAAAGGTAGAAAGTTTGTTAGCTGTGCAATAAAAAATAAATAAATTTGTCATTATTTCATTTATGCATGATAAAGAAGAAACAGGTAAAGAAAGTGGAGAACCCACAATTATAAAAGACTACAATGTTAAAGGAAGAGTCTATACAGTAGACACAATATGTTGCAGTCTCTCAAGTAGCTTGAACGTGGTGTTTAGTTGTTTTGATTCATTCTAAACCTTTCAGGAATAAACTCACAGATATCTTTATCAGCGATTAAAACTGATGGAAGGCCTATAATCATGTGGGCTTGATGAAAGAACATCTTTCATGTTCAGCTAGAATGCTATCCTTGCTGATAGATATAAGAGAAATTTTGAAAATAAAATCCTCCTCCCAGAAAAATAAAGAAAGGAACATATAATAGCTGTGGCAGAAAGAAAAATTTGTACACATTAAATATATGAGATAAATACAATCAATTTTTTTGTAAAAGCCATTCTAAAGTAACTTGTAATGTTTGTGATGAAAACAAGAATCGTCATAAGACATTACATTTGAAATTCGTGAGTGATCATTTTAGGAATGTTAGTTGTGAGTGGAGAAAGGTTAAAATGAAAAGAAAAAGAAATAATAAAAAATTCCATTATTCAGAATAGAAAACATTGTATTTTCATAGGAATAAAATAAATAATTTGGCTTTATAACAAATTCAACACTGAAGGATATGTCCAAAACATCATATGGCCTGAATCACATAATAACTGTCGACATAGCTCATGAAGAGAAGTAAAATCTAGTAATTTATTGAGAAAATACTTCAGATAAATGAATCCTACATTTGATCCTCCACAAAAATAATAATGAGTAAAATTAAGATTCAAGATTAACATCAAAAGTTTGTACGTACAATTCCTTAGTAAGGTACACAGTTCTTAATTTCTTTAAATATAATATTCAAATATGCATAGTTAATATCATATAAACAATAATTAGGAGACTTTTCATCTTTATAATCATAAACATTAATCAATTTAAAATGTTGATAAATGTGTATGTTTTTCATAGAAACACTAAAATATAATGGTTGGCAAAAATTACAAAAGTTAAATTTAAGTAGGAAAAACTGAAGTACAAAAATGTTGCATAAGAAACCCCAAAACAATTGTTAAGAGTGCCACAGGAAAAAAATATACAAATAGGAAACAACAATTTTAACAGTTGCTTAATATTTATTTACTTTTATTTTATCACAATAAATATACAAAGTAACAATTTTTACAACTAAACTAATAGATCAACATATAAACAAGTCGAATTGCCAAAGGTCTGATAGAAATCAATTAGGTTCCTTTGGAATTCAAAATTAGCAAGGACATATACAAGAATTAATGAAACATTCAAGATTCAACTTTATTTTATTTTTATTGAATCATTAATACTGAGATAGAGATAATATGTACACAAGGCCTGTTTATTTTTGAGGAAACATTTAACATATATTCTTGCCAAAGAGGTATATCAGATAGTTATGAAGAGACAGACTACACAATACATTTAGAGACTACCTACTACACTTCTAACATCAATAATTTTCCCAGATTAAATAGAAATAAAAAAAACCTTTGTCTCACTCTAGATAAATGTATAATTATAATTACACATAACTTAAAAATTAATATTCAGTCTGGGTTAAATAAGTAAAAATTTAAAAATAAATACAGAAAAACATTACATTTGCATTAATGATAAATTAAGCTTTGATCTCAAAATTTAAGAAGAATAATTCAACTACCTCAAGAGGCATACAAAAATAAATATTTATATTACTTCTGTAAGTAAAATATTCCACATAATTAAAATATACATGAATCATTGCAATTTGATAGGTAGGGTTAGAAACCTTTGGCTGTACAACAACAAAGTGACATAAGTAAATTACACAATCTTGTGCAATGCCTAGTCAAAATATACTGAGTAATCTTCCGTTTCTGACATATCTGAATCATGACACCTGAAGTGAATGTATCCGTAATTGTCATCTCCATATACAGAATCGTCGTCATCATAATCATCATACATATCATCCTCAAAATCATCCAAAACTAAAAAAAGAAAAAAAAATGTCATTAATTCAGGACATTTTAAGGTCAAAGATATTGTTAAAAATAAAAAAAAAAAAAGTTGTAAATAATGAATAACTGAAGTATTTCCACGTTTTCCAGCAAGGACTCACAGTCATTACTATTGAAATAACAAACAGTCAATAGCAATATGATTTAAATTAGGACATTTTTAAAAGTAATCTTGGATGTGTGCATTGCGTTATAACAAAATAATTTCCTTAATATTCGCCAGTGCAGCACACCATTGAGCTAGAGCTGCATTTACTCTCTCGAACTGGGCAGAATAAACATCTCAGGTAATATCTCAATCTTTGGGGACTAACTTAAGCATGGTTTACCATCGAAAATAACACCTATTTATGAAATTCCACTTGCTTGTGTTCTACAAATTCTCTGAATCAAAAGATATAGGGAATACAGTGTGGTACCTGCTTTCAAGAAGAAAGCTCCTTCCTTGAATTTTTTAAAAAAAAATTATTTCTCCTATAAAAGAACTTAATGTAAAAAAGGCCTAAAATTTTAGCTGTATTAAAAATATAAAGTAATATAATAACAAAATGTGTATGAGTAGGAGTGGGGTATCTTTGAGAACTATTGTAAAAAAAATAATAAAGAACTAATATCCACTGGAGAACAATTGGAGATAATGACTTGTTTAACAAAACTGATTATATAACATTTTTTGATCCAACACATAATAACAAATATCTAGAAATTTTGCAATTCACTCCTTCACTAAACCCCCACTGCTCCTAGTCCAATTTTAGTCATTAATGAATATGACCCGTAGTTTTACATTAACACTATTTTTATTAATACAGAAGGAGTTTTACATGGTGCGGGGGAAAATTATATCTTTATATATATAATTCTAGCGTACGTGTGTATGTCACTGAACTCCTCCTAGACGGATGGTCCGATTTGATTGAATTTTTGAATACGTGTTGGGGTGACGCCCCGGATGGTTTAGCGCCACAGATGGAGCAGGAGTGGGGGTTGTGAGGGAGGCCTCAAATTAAAAATAGCCGTATTTCGTTTCCTATTGGTTTTTCGGCAAATATGCACAGGATAAGAGTTGTTTATGTAGTTATTTGGAGTAACTTTTGTCATATTCAATTTTTTTCATATATTAAAGTATAAACGAGATATACACTAAAAAAGTAAAGAGGGGCCAACAATTTTATTGGGCACCAACGATTGAACCGAACTGAACAGAACTCGGTATATGAATTAGCATTAGTTCTACCATGGTTATAAGCTATACTAAATTTGTTAAGTTTGAACGGGAGTGGGGGTTTACTCAAGGCCGAAAACTAAAAAACACCGATATATTGGTTAATATTAAAGACAGTGAAAAAAGGTACATGACAACGTGACGCCCCGGATGGTTTAGCGCTGCAGATTGGCCAGGCAGATGGAGCAGGTCTCCGGTCGAAGGGCGAGGTTATTGGTAATGTAATGAAATGTTAATATGTTTATCTAATGTATGTTTTTTTTTTTTATTTTTTTTTTTTATTTTTTTTTTTTTTATTTTTTTTTTATCTAAAGCCCTAGTACAACTAATACCTTGGTCGGTAGCTTCAGGCCTGTCAAACCTGTTGGGGTGATGACAGTTCCCCTTCCACTGAACGAAGTACACTCTACCCTAATGTATGTCCTTAGAGTTTAAGTATGTCATTTAAATAAACATGTTTTCAGCTGCGAGAGGTTTTCACTTTCAGACAAGACATTGTTATTTATTGTCCAAATTTATTTTAATTTGATTTGAATGTTGCAATTATTTTATTTTCTTTATTTATATTTATGTATTTGCATTATTATTGTTGAGGGTTTTTATTTATTTCAGTTATTGGTCTACAACTGTTTGTTTTTAAGAACGTGTAGTGCGCATTCTACCAGATAATCACAGAACTAAAACGTCTTCTTTTCCTTCTCTCATTTTTCCTTTTCTTTTTGCGTACCAAGTTTTTGCGATATTTTATTTACTATTTGTTTTTAGGCAAACGTGCATATAACAAATGTTGTTTTTTGCGTTATTAAGAGTCGATTTTTTTTTAACATAATATTATTAAATTTAATATCCTAATCGCTTGATATATAATGCAGGACAACGTCTGCCGGGTCCGCTAGTATATATATATATATATATATATATATATATATATATATATATATATATATACTCAAATGGGAGCACTATTGCATTTAATTCAGTAGGGTAAAAACCCGTTCCAATCTGGGACCTCTATTCACTTATTCAGCTGCCGGCAGCCTTCTGCAATACCATCTCACTCTTACGTTTATTAAAATTTATTTAATTGTTGGTGATTTTTTTAAATGACTACATTTTCGTCAAGAACTTCATAAACTTCTGTCTTATTTTAACTAAAAAATGTATTCAACTTTAAATGTGATATGCAAGTTACATTTAAAATATGATACAATAATTTTTTCCCACTAATATAATATTTATTTTTTACTCGGAATATAGTTTTTAAGGCAACTTTTTTATTAATTTTTTGGGAATGTTCAAAAACATTACGCGATAATTTTCTATGTTAAAATGTAATTCAATAGAAAAAATAAATACTTCATACTACTATTGGTATCAAAATTTGTCTCCATATTATTGATTTAGAACATTTACTTTTGGAAGGTTTTAAGGAATTTAAGCTTTGAATAATGTGGTTCATGGCATACCAGCTTATTATCATGACATGAGTAGGAGTGAGGGTTTACTGAAAGCTAAAAACTAAAAAAAGCCAAATATCTTGGTCATATGATCGAGATAATTTATATAAAACATTTATAGGTAATTAAGTTAGCAATAAGATTGATTCTATACAATTTTTCGATATGACTCGTAAAAATGGAGATATTTCAAATATTCAAGTTCCTCCCCCCCCCCATCCTACATGTCCAATTTCAACCGTTAACATCCTTGATCTTTAGTTTGACATAAAACATTTAAACATTGAGATTGGTAACAAACAAACAAACATTACTACCACTAGAGCGCTCACAGACATATATATAAATACAATTTTGAACGGACCTCATTTTTTTCATCCCCTGAGCAGGATTGATGGACATTTCAAGAAATTTTACAAAAATAGAGTCGTAAGTGCAACTTCAATACCTGATTTCCCATAGGGAAATCTGGTAATAAAAATTTTTAATACAGTCCCATGCACAAATAAAATATGTCTATCTAGTAAATTTAATTTATTGTTACAATTAAGGTAATAAAGCTTACAGTGATTTTCAAATTGTATTGTGCTTCATCAAAATTATGAAAAACACTGAAAAGAACGTTTAATAATATAGATTTGGGTCATTAATTCTAATTTGTTGAAACTATTGTTTGCTATTTTTCATCAAATAACAATTAATAATCAAAAAAATTTTAAAAATGTTAAAGCCTACATTATAAAATAAATTAAGGGTTTGGTCTACTCAGTTTCTGATTGTATTCAGCTGTTAAATGGGTATGGCTAAATTTATGTTTGGTTTCATTTTAGTTATTAATTTTTCATTTGAAAGGGATATATACTCTGTTCGAATGCATTGGATCAAAAAATGTCTTAGAGCATATGTTATAGAACTTTTCATGATAAACAAAAAAAGGCACAATACAAATGTTTAATAATGTATAGAGGAATTTAAATTTATTGTGTCCCTACTCAATCCCCCCCCCTCCCTCTTAGTCGATTTTGATCTAAAGGGGAGGTCAGTAACTGAATAACAAAAATCTCAAATATGAAATTTCGAAATTTGAATTACGCGATAAGTACAGATGTGATGCCGAAACTAGTCAAAACAGGTTCTGGGTGGGCCAATTTGGAAGGGTGGTTTCCATGAAAACTAACAAAAAATGTTAATGACTATAATACTTCCTTAGAAGTCTTTGGAGGCAATCCAAGAATCGAACATTTTTTCCTATCTTCATAACAAGTGAAGGTTTGTTCAGACCATGGGCCATTGATTGAAACAGGTCGTAATCACATGGAGCAATATCTGAAGAATATGGTGGGTCAAGTTGGACCTCCCATTGGTTGTTTCTAAGTACATCAGATTTTTCAACGTGCGGACAAGGAAAATGACAGTCGTGATTATCACTATATTCCAACTGTTTTTCCTTTAGTAAATGGGTCTAATGACCCCCATGATCTTTTCATTCAATATGAGCAGCTCATAATACATACATTATACATCTCTGATCCCATCAAATGCAGAGAACTTAAGCTTGGTTCTGTGGATATTTGATTTCGCCTGTAATGTTGAAAGATTGGCTAGGTTTAACCCATGACTTTTTCCATTGGGGATTTTCGTAATGGATCCACTTTTCGTGTCCAGTCACAATTCAATGCAAAATCCTTTCCTTTCCTGCCGTTCAAGTATCTGTTCAAGGTGAAAACATGCCTTTCCATGTCTCTTGGTTTCAATTCATAAGGGACTCCATTCCCCGTCTCCCCCCCCCAAATCGTGAGGGGTTTGGCATGGATCTTCATCAAGCAATGACTCAAATTCTTCATATTCTAATTTGTTTGGACTGCCCAGGTTGTTCCTTGTCTTCCAGCACAAAATCTCTACTTTTAAACTGAGCAAATCACTTCTGAAATGCTTGCTCAGCTAGAGCATGCTTTCCATAAAAATCCACTAAAATTTAATGGCATTTGGTATTCGGTATTGAAGAAGTGAAGAACTTTCCAGAAAAATACTTTATCCGGCACAAAGTTAGACATACCTGATAAAGTAAAATGATTAGTTATTTACGCTTTAACTGAATGACTTACACGAAGAACAAAGCCTACTGGCAATAGGATTACATGCAAAAGGAGTCACATCACCAATTGGAAAACAGTACTAGTAGCACTATCTACAAGAAAACGTAATGGACAAATTCAAGTGCCCCATAATACCCACTTCAAACTACTAAGACAGATCAACATAATACCAATACTTCCAAATCAGGAGAGACAGGATAAAATTTTGAAACTCCCTAACCAAAAAGCTTCCATGACATAGGGATTGAACCCATGTCTAGTTCACTAATTGTATTAAGAATAATGCCTTAATACACTAGGCTGATATGACTCCAAAGAATACACTTTGAAATTCAATAGCCCAAGACTTGTATATAATGAATTGTCCTTGTCCATCTACCATGTTTAGTATGGAATAAAGATATTCTTACACAAATTGTTGAAGAACACTTCATTATCAATATCAAATTCTGGCTCTAATATGAACATGGCACCTGGATAGTGTGACATAATGGATGAAGAAGGATCAACAATCACTGATTCTGGCCAGCAAATATCCAAATCGATCCCGGACTCTGGAAAAAAGAAAAAAAAAAAATTGAATAGCTGAATAAAGGAAAATATAATATATTAATACTCTAAGTAAAATACCTCCACATTTGTCTGTAACTCAAAAGTAAAGAGTAAGATGTAAAACTTAAAATTCATGAAAAGTGTAAATCCAATTTAGGTAAAAATATATTAAAGAAGCTCTGTGAAGACAAGTTTATATGCAAGCAGGACAAAAATATTCTTAACTGCCCCCTTAATTAAATAACGTGGGTATACATACAAAATAAGATTTAATAATAAATGTTAACTGACAAATAATATATTGCAATACATCTGTAATTTTTTGAAACTAAGTTATTATGCCTTATAACTATACAAAAACTAATTAACCAGTTAGATATAATCACAGATTATTACAAGTGAACTAACAGTTAAGTATTTATACATTTCCAGGTTAATTAAAGCCTCTCGCAGGGAGGTGAGACTCTTCTCATCCTTCTTGAAAGTGTTGAGAGCTGGTGTGAAGCCATCTCTGAGGCAAGTTCTCTGACGCAGCCACAGTGCTCTGTGCGCGTGCATACTTCATCTACCATGTCATGTTAGTGGAGGTCATGTTTTATTTCACCATTTTCCCCTCTGTTATTTATTCACTATTTGTGTCATATTCTGGCTTACAATCTGCTGCTTGCACCTATTAGGATTCAAAAATCGTAAAATTAAATTTGTATCTAGAAAGAGTGTCTGCCCGCTAAAGGGGTAAAGGACAAAGGCCTCTTTTACCACAGTCTTAAAAATATTCCTCCTGGTTCCAATACTCCTTCTCTTGCAGTAATAACACCATATTAGCCTGGGTCTTGCTCCTGTTCTTCATCCTTCTTTCTTCCACAGCATTTAACATCTTGAGAAAACTGCAAGATTCCTTTCTTTCTATTTTTTTTTTCTCCAAAAATTGCGATATGCTTTTCATAATAGCACAGCAGATCCTTGTCAATCTGAAAACTTTCCTACATACTTGTAGCCAATTATTTGAGAACTTTTATACAAACCAAAAAAATTAAATAAATAAAATTGCTAAAAAATGAATGGGGATATAAAAGAGCTCATCAATTAGTGAACTCAAATAGCATTTAATTTGAAATGAAAAATGTATTTTTAAAAAACCATTAAACCCTTAGGCTGCTAAGGGCTGACTTATCAGCTCGGTGTTTTCGGTGCCAGAAATGCTATGGAATATATTAGTCGGGAAGAAGACTTGCCCCGTGTGCTACAGGCTAATATAATAGTTTGGCAGGTTTAGCGATGCAAGCTATATTATATCAGTTATTCCTCTATTTCTATCTGTTGACTTCTTATAGAAGATGTAGTGATCTTAAAAGCCGATGGCAGAGGGGTTCACTTTTCCAATTTCCTTTTCTATACCAGGATTCCTTGTAAACCTACTCTATCCCTTTTTCAATTTCAAGTTCCGTTACTCATTACCTGCAATTTACCCTTGCATACGAAGTCGGTATACTTTCTGCTATTCAAGGGAACAGCTGAGTGCTTATAAACGTCCGGAAAAACAATTTTTTCTATCAAAGAAATTTTATTAGAACTTTTTGCAGGTGTGTGTGAAAGTGAAGGCAATTGTTCAGATAATGATGAGGATCCTAATGATAAACATTAAAATGTGTTTATTGGTGAAATGCCTGAAAATAGTTACTGGAATATAATTAACATTATGGTAAGGGAGTTATATGATTAGGGCTAGAACATAAAAAATACGGGCTCAGGTTGGCCGTGCAAGTTGGTTTTAATCTAATTTTTAAGGCGTTGGTCTTAATCTCACGTGGTAGACCTAGAGTGGCGGGTTCGATTCCCGCCATGGGCAGTATAAATTTAATTGGTGATGGACTCATTAAATAAACTCCTTAGGCCTACCCTGGCTAGAAAAGAGTGATAACCTGTAGATACCCCGTCCTGATTAGCCATAGGAGCATAAAGTGGATGTAAATAATAATAAACAAGCATAAAAAGTATTCAGCATATGGGGCTCTATAGCGACCACGACTATCCCGCAACACCAAATACTCGTAATGCCCAAGGGCTAAGAACTGAACTAATGATTCCAGGAAAAAAATAACTATATATAAAATATTTGTATTGGTAGAATTTAAACCAAAATATAGTTAGAAACATTTTATCCGTAAGGTCAGAGGAGATTATAGAAAATATTTACTCTTTATTGAAAACTAATTTGTTTAGAGATAACAGGCTATAACAAAATTGCCAGTTACATCCTCATTATTGTCAATTAACAGCTTAAAAAAGGGTACTCCTACCAAGAGTAAACCCTGTATGCATATGTGGTGAATTAAAGGGTTAAACAAATAAAGAATTATACTCAATCATCCAAAACATATGATTAACTATTTTAGTAAACACTTAAATCTAAGTTCTTACAAAAAAGAAGAAATTTAATTCTCTTACAATGCTACAGTAACAGTGAATAGTTAAAGCTTATTAACTTTAATTACATATTTAATAAATTTATAAGGAGTGATGGTAACGCCATATGACAGGTTCCTTTAGTATTAAATTATATTTAACACTACCACTTGTCACGTTGACCCCACCCGATTATTTTGGGAGGTGGCTTACAATAATTAATGGACATTTTAAACAGAATTTGAACCCTTTTCAACTAGTGAATTTTAAGGAGCAGACTTACGAAACCATAAAAATACCAAAATGAGAGCTAAGCCAGCTTAATTCCAGGTGTTATCAGTCCTGGGCATCTATCCAGTTTAAAATCTCTTCTTACCACTGGAACTACTGGTAACCTTTGTCACCCTGTTCTTCGAGCCAGTTTTGAGCCCTTTCTCTTAACTAATTAAGTAATTTGTCTTGTAAATAGTCTAAAGTAGATTCTTCATCACAATTTCAAAGGTGTCTCTCTAGATGACTCTTTAATATTATAAAAGAAACTGAATAATTTTGACTGATTAGGTAAGATGTTACGTGATATATTTTGGGCTGACTCGTTGTTTTATGAGATTTGTTTAGGGTTTATATTCTTTTCAGCTTCCACTACTTCTGCTCTACCCCGATCAAAAGAATTAATTCAGATGTGTATCCCAATTATCCATAGTATCATAAAAAAAGTCCGCCACGCAGGAGCTGCGTAAACTAAGCAGATTTCCCACGTAAAGTTATACAATAGAGAAATCCCCATATGAGTGCCGAAGTTACGGAAACGGCTGAACTAGCTATTGCCGAGCAAAAAATAGAAGTGACCACGGCTTGTCTGTTACACTTAATAAAAATGCAAATATCTTGATTAATATTCAAGGTAGAGAATAAATGTATAGAACAATATTTATAGTAAATTTAATTTGCAATAAGATTGGTTCTATACAATTTTTCGATCAACGTATAGTAACAGAGATATTTCAAATTTTCAAAATTCCCCCCTCCCACTGGTCCAATTTCAGCCGTTAACGAACTTGATCTTCCTTTTTATATAAAACGATTAAATACCGAGTTTGGTGACGATTAAACAAAAAGTGCGACCGCTAGGTTGGAATTTTTGGAAAATCGCGTCATGAGTACGACCTCAATAGCTGATTTCCCTGAAGCAAAATCTGCTAAAAGGAGGTTAACAAACAACCAGGATTTAAAAATTTAGGAATTATTTACTACCTATATATTTATTGAAGATAAAAAACTAACAAAATTAATATAAAATTAGTCTTGTATGTAGTAAGGCCACATTTTGCCATCATGCCATTTATTGAAAGCCTTTTATAGATTAATATTTTTATTAATGGATGTAAAAGAGAAGGGTGTGAAAGTTTTCAGTAAATGCAATAACAATACGTAGCACTGATGAATCTCGTAGAAAGTGTAGCCTTATATATTTTGTAATGAATACTGGCAATTGATTTACACAAATATCTTTTCAGACAACATGTGACCAGTATAAGAAATTAAAAATATTGTGAAACTGTAAGAACTTTGCCTTCACCCAACTTATCTAGAGAATTGTATTAACTTATAATCACAAAATTATATTATTAGCTACTAAAAGAGCGCATAGTACAGTTGTTATAATAGTCTTTATAATTAGGGAGACAATATTAGATGAACTGCTCTTAACTCTCTATTTATTTATAAAAATGTTTACAAATAATGCAGGATTAGATATTATGTTTTAAGAATACAAACCTCCAGCTATTATCTTTAATTTTCGCTGAGATGATTTTGTACTTTCAACAGCAGCACGGACTGTCTTATTAGTGACATTACCACAGCCACTGACATCAAGGATCTCCAACTCCTTGCAATTTGTCACAATGCTAAAAAAGAAGATATAATAAATAAAAAAATGAACTCAAATTAAATTATAGGCTGGTCATAGGAGGATGTTTCACTATTTGCATTATTTTTCAAAGAAAATTAATACAATAGATAATTCATATCTAAAACACAAAGTGTATGTGTATATTAAACTACTCTACACCAGTAATACCCATGATTACATTTTACATTAATTTGTTGGATCACTGAAATAAAAATGATTCACAAATAATTAAATTCTCATCTCCTATTTTTCCTAAAAACTGTTACAATGTGAATAAAACGATTTATAAAAAATAAAAATCTTGTAATGGATGGTAAAAAATGAGTGACAATTTGTAGGATTTTATGATATACAAAAGAGGTCCTATAGAAATCCATCCCCCTTCCCCCCCCCCAAAAAAATCTCTGAATCATTTTGCTGGTAAATGAACTTTTTTTTTTTAAACTGTATTTTTACATTCTAGTTTTCAATTCCATTTAAACGCTGTTGTATGAACGGTTGGACTGATTTGTGAACACAAGTACAAAATCCTAATTTTTAGACTTAACTAGTTTGTTTAAAAAGTCATTAGCATTGGTAGCATAAACAATCATCTTATATATTTATAATCCTAATTGTAATGGTTTGTTAAAGGATATAATCCTCTCCTAATGAGGGTGCACTTCAGGAGTTTGAATGACTGAGTCATTCATAATGTCGATGAGAGAGAATTAATTTAAGTTATGACTTACAAAATAATTTTAATATAGTGAAATTTATACCTTTGACAGCCTTCATCTGAGATAGAAACACATCCCATTAAGTCTAAATGCTTCAAACCTTTTACTTTCTGAGAAAGTGATTTCAAAATGCTATCATTGAGCTTTCTCACACATGCTAATGTCAACTGAGTTAGCTGAGTGAATTTGGAAAGGGTAGCAAGGCCCTGAGTTGTTAAATATCGATCGTCTATCCCTGAAAAATATGAAATAATTCTTAAATATATAAATGAGACTTGTTGACAATAGATTGAAAAAAGTTCAATACAAAAACAAACATGTTATAAACTAGTATATTTCTCCATCAGAAAGATAAATGCCGCAGTTAAGTCAAGTCTTATAGTTTAGTTTAAATGCCCATTACTCATTGTAAATAGACAAAAAAAAAATTGTAAAAGAAAAAAGTTACTCACTCATCACAGGGTACTTAATTGAAAAAAGTTACCAAAATCATGAAGGCAGTTTTAAACAACTTAATCTCACAAGCTAATTTTAAATAAATCATAACACAACACTGGCAAAAAAGAAATAAAGAAAGATTACTGTTTATTTGTCAGTAAAACACTGAATAAGCTGATCAATGAATACACTTGGCAAGCTGCTTCCAATGCGATATTTGTCTGGGCAAATATATCTAATTGATTGATAATGATATTTTTTTCTACATTTTAATTTAGTAATAATTAAGTAATCGATCAGATTTTTTTTTATTTATTTTTTAGCCCTTTTAAGTTAAGCTCCAGTGTATCAGGAAATATACATATGTTCAGCATAGTGCATATATACTCAATGGATGGTGTTCTTGCTCGTTTAACTTTTCTGTTGAGAAATAAACTCATTTTTGAGAAGAACTGCCAAACGAACAACTAGCAAACAACTGTTGGATGTCTATAATGAAATGGAAATGATTAAAAAAGTGGCATACTATTTCAAATCTACGAATAGAATATACCATTCAAGTCTGTTTAATGTTAGAAGTATTCTCACTTGATACTTCCAAAAAGCCTTTATTGGTATTTTAGCAAATTTATTTAATGTGGATTTCATGGAATTACAATATTCAATATTGACATGCAGATTGAATATTTTAGATAAAAGGTGGTAAATAAGGAAAACTCAATGATTTTTACCTTTAATGTCTTGATTTCTGACTTCCTTTGTATAAAATGTAGTATCATTATTGGTACGGAATAACCGCATGTATACTGTATGTCATACAATTTTTCAAGGAGTAATGACTCTTGGCAAGGGTTTGACAACTGATGTGTAAATTCATGGCAGGTGATGAGAGATAGGGACATAAGAACATGAACAGAATCCCCAAGGCTAAATTAACTTACAGCTTAGTCTATCATCTTGAAGAAGTAGTAACTAAACCTTTCTTGCTACAGCAGTCCAACAATAGTGAAGGGTTAGTCCATCAATAATTTCAATTTCTGCATGACATCTAAAATAATGTTATGACGAAATAGATAATCTTTGATATCAGTCCATGCCGGATTACAAGTGAACGTAGCAAACAAGTCTGTCATACAAACACATGACATTGCATCTTGCGTACATTGATGAATGTAACGTGACTGTATATGTTGCTGGTGTATTGTAATTTTCCCAATATTATTTTCATTGTTGTTATTGTTTACTTATCAGGCAAAAGTTTAATTATTTAATCATCATAAAAATATATTCATTCTTCAGAACATAGATTTCCTGCTTCAGGCGAATCTATAACAATGTTCGGATTCAATATTTTCATAGACGTCAACAATGTATTAATGAAATAATTTACAGGATTTTAAGATATGATTTTGTTAATTTCCATGAATCTTCAATCAATATGAATAGTAATACATAACACTGGCATTTTGTTTCTTCATTATTTGAGAGTTTAATCATTTTTAAGTTAAAATGTTATGCATTTTCTCCGTGCAAGAACAGTGAATACTGTCATTTCTTGTAGAAACAATGAGTACCTGCAATATAGCTTGCTTGATTAAAATTGTTTTCCAACAGTGACTATTGCCACTTCATCAGTTATAGGAGCATTAAATCTTCTTATGTTGCTCTCCAAAAGATTTTTTGTAAATTCATCATGGCATTAGTTCATCATATTATCATTATGCCAACAGATGGAAATGTGGCTGTCCTCCACCGCCTTTCTACATTTTATCTAAAAATCATATGTTTTTAATTATTAACTTTTTCTTAACCTTGTTCATCTATTCATTCCATCATGTTCTGTACACAATAAATAACCTATAAACCCACTTTGTACTTTTCTCATTAACTCGCAATAAAGTGGTGACCCCGACGTGATCTGAAAATGTCTAGCGCAGATGAAGATACCAGTAGACCCGAACCCAACCACCAACTCTCGAAAGTGGCGCTGAAAATCCCAGCCTTTTGGCGATAGAACATCCGAGTTTGGCTGCGTCAGGTCGACGCTCAATTCTTCACAGCAAGTATCACACAAGAACTTACTAAATACTATCATGTATTAGACAATCTAGACACCAATGTAGCGGAATTAATTTCCGACTTTCTGGAAAAACCTCTTAGCCAAACTCCTTATCAAGACCTTTGTAACCGTCTGATCTCGGGGTTTGAGGAAACAGAGAGCCAAAAATTTACAAAGCTTGTTGACGAACTAGAATTGGGTTCAAACAAGCCTTCCCAATTTCTGAGGGAAATGCGATCCCTCGCTGGTCCACATGTTCAGGACGATTTTTTAAAATCACTATTTTTAAAACATCTCCCTCCTCATATCAGCTCAATATTAGCATCTAGCACCGATTCACTGGACAAACTAGCCATTATGGCCGACAAAATAATGGAGTATTCCCACATTCACTCCCAACAAATTCACTCTGTAGAAGGCCACTCATCAACTAGCACACAACACGATAGGTTATCACGTTTGGAGTCACAAATATCCGAGCTGACTAATCAAATTTCCTCTTTAGTACACAATAAATAACCTATAAACCCACTTCTTACTTTTCTCATTAACTCGCGATAGCATTACTACATTAGCTATTTTGAAGAATTTCATACAGTAGTTACAGGCATGATATAATTGTTGTAACAATTCCAAATTACTTCTTTCTCGGCTTTGTGAGTTGATAATGTTTATTTACTTTTTTCACTTCGAATTTCCAATGAAACATATTTGCAAATAGTTGTGATCAGCATTCGTGTGGGAACAAAGAGCCTACTGAATGGTATATTTGGCATTGAATTTGAATGTGGACATATAATTTCAGTTATTATATTACTTGCACCAAACGAAGTCATCTGGAAGTATGTTTTATAATTTTATGTTATTCAGAAAATGCTTTGATTATGATGCAGTACCAATGTCTAAAGATGTCAATAGCTCAGGTGTTGCTCCCAATGTTGGAAATTTTACTTTGCCATTTGACCAACACATACCAGGTACTTCATTCTTGAGTTTTTAATGCATTCATTTCTGAATTATATTGCAATGCAATGAAATCTTGATTGAAATCAACTATTCTCATGTTGTTCCTTATGATCAATAGATGCCAAAGATTGTCTTAATTCTCTACTTCTTACTTGGCTTGCTTCATTCGATGCTACGAGTTGTTGTGATGACTCAGTAGAATTTGGCTTAAAACATATATAATTTATTTCCTTCATTTTCTTGTGATATTTCTTATACTGTTTCATTTTGCCGTTTGTTTCGTTTTCTCTTGACTGCATTTATGTGACAACCAATATTTTGTCATTATGGGAGCACTTTTAGCAGCAGCAGAATGCAATTTCAACGGAAATTCTACCACAGTAGAGTCCAACAGCCAGGATGTAAAATAAGAGTAAATACATATACAAAACTTCACATCATAATGTAGCAAAATCATATCTATTTATATATAGAACATTAATAAAGTTACAAAACATTACAAAATTGGAATACTGTTAACTACAGGGTACCTAATAGTTTTAAAAATAACTAAACACTATGTTCATACGAAACTATGTATTTCACTTGCACATTTTGTCAATCTAATAAACCTGTTATCATTTTGTACACTATATTTAGAGTGTTTTACTTAATTTACACCAATTTAAAACTAATTCCATCTTCACAGATGCTCTTAATATTTTCTACAAAAATAAATCTAAAAACATCCACATACGAAATTCATTGTCATCTTGTATATTCATTCATTATTATTACAATGAGTTTAATCATATTGTTACAATCTAATACTCTTAACTAACCATTCCATTGTTGATGATATTTTGGTGATTAATCCCCGTTCTCTTGGATACAGATTATGAGGTTCTAACATTCTTTGACAGGTCAGACTGAGAATTTATAGCTTTAAGCCATCTCTCAAGAACACGTATTATTTTGCAAAAAACTCACTTGTAAATTGGTCCAGTAATTTTTATCCCCATACATAGAATGACATTAGTTTTGTGGATGTGTACAGAATAATAAATTTGTATTTGAAAAATAACAACTTACAGCTCAATCGTCAAAGATAACACCCCTCTTGTTGGACTGTCTTGAGCCACCAATCAGCATCTTCTTAAAAATCTCGCAGGTACTTGTCTTCATCTTTTAATACGAAGAACACTGTATTCAACTTCTTCCTGATTAAAGTATTGTCTTCCCCAAAGATAATAGGCCATTGAACAAAAAAAGAAATAGCCATATGGGGTGAGGTCAGGGCTGCATGCAGGGTGCGATAACAGTTAGAAACCATCAAGCTCTTCAATTTTATTCAGAGTTATTCAAGTGATATAATTAACAAGCATCAAATTGTTGAAGAAGAACTCTCTAATGATTGAGGAGGGCAGAATATTTCTGAACTAGGAATTCCAAGAATAGTCGACAGTTGGTGGTTACTGGTTTACAGATTTTAATTCACTGTCGTTTCTGTAGCCTCAATGTTCCACTTGATGGACACCCAGAATGTGGTTCATCTTCAAGAGTGGTGTGCCCGTTGTTAAACACCAAACCCAATCGCAGACCTTTCATTCACAACAACCTTACCCTCCACTTCACATATTTGTGGCCGCCGCTCCGGCAAATCTTCCTTTCCAATAATGCTGCAAAAGTACACGAATTTCAAATTTCTCTGAATATATATTAAATGAGTAGCACAGGTATTGGTTTGAAAGAGACAGAATGACTGAGTGAACAATTGTTTGGAAGTCTCTTTCTGATTATCATGACAAGTGATGATTAAACACAGATGCAGGACAGGACACAGATAAACAAACAATTCCATTCAAAAGCAGACACAATTTTTGTCATAGAAATAATAATAATGTGAAGATATTAAATTAAAACCTCCAGGAATGCAATCATGGAATCTAAACAATAGGAATAGCTTACCTGTACAAGCATGTAAACAACCACAAATAGACAATTACTTCCCTAGACTAAATGTCAACAGCCAACCATTAGACTTAATAAAAACTAAAAATTACCAAGCTACTTGTCTTGCATCGTAAGTGCGTACCAAGTGTACTTGATAATCAGCCAGTAATTACGGACCACACTGAAGGTAAGTATCATATATACTAGCAGAACCAACTCACTGCTTGATGTAAGCAAACATAGACAAGTAAGGATAAACCAAGAACAAGGTCCTAGCTTTCAATTTATTTCATAATTAATTAAAAAGTAAAGTAGGAAAAATTGATTGATTAGGCAAGCACAAATATGCCAAATGTATTCTTTTCGCAAAACATAACTGATCTCTAATAGACTAAACCTAGTTAATATTTCTAAAAAGAAATACGAGTATCTTCTAGAATTATTTTTTATAATTATTAAATAATTATGATTTTGTACTATGATTACAAAATCACTTACTTTACAAATTAATTACTTTTTAAGTGCAGTACTAATTCTAGTATTTTTCCTTAAGATTGAAAATATATAGTACGCAATTTCAAACAAACCAAGTGATTGTGAATTCCAGAAAGTGAAATATTTTCAAAAGCATAGGCCTAATAAGTAAATTGATATTAGACCATTTTTATATTAGCTAATACAAAAAATGGAATATGGCTTAAAAAAAAATTAGTTTGGATTAGATTAGGCTTTAAATAATATTTATTATTCGATACAAAAGCATATATAATTTTAGCCTGATCTCAAGATTTTCCACAATGACAATAATATTGAAATGTAAGCCTAAGTTATTGGTAACTCGATAATCCATTTCGTCAATATACAGGTAGAAAAGTGTTATAGATTAATCTCTAATTAGAAAAAAAAAAAAAAAAAGAAAGAAATCAATGTTCTAAAAGATACTTACACTAAAAATAAAAATAAATTTTAAAAAGATGTAAAACAATAATTAATAAATAAAAAAAAAAAAACAATCTAAATTATTATTTACTAAAGTAGCAAACATATTTACCAGAGAGACTGAAGTTTTGTAGGGAAGGGCAATTTTCTGACAATCCCCTCAAAAAATGGTCACAGACATATGAATTATTATCTAAATCTAAATGGGTTAACTTTGTTAGCTTGATGATAGGAGTGAGTGAATGTGACTTGAAGTCTGTAAATCCACCAGCCAGTGTCAAAGAGGTCAGCTCAGGAACACAAGACGCAATTGTGTCAACATCCTTACTTCTGATTGAATCGCATGATACAAATTTCAGCTCTCTTATAGTGTCTTTTGCCTTTTTAATGCCCTATAAATAACATGAAATAGTAAGATATCCATGAAATTACCTTCCACTTATTCACAAGATAACATTCACTTTGAGCTACTAACAATGACTGGGAAAGGTTACAACCCTTTTTTAGCCAGGGACTAAATATTTCATTTAATGATGTCACTAAATAAATTCCTATTGCCCGGTGAGAATCAAACTCACAACTCTAGGTGAAGATAAAAAAAAAATCAACATTATAATAATAATAATATTTTATACTGCTAAATATCTATGCAATAAATATCTTCATTTTCCTAAAACATCACAGAAGTCTGTCGCACAGGTACTGTGTAAACATATACTGGAAAAGAACACTGAAGACGACAAATCAAATTTGGTTTTATATTTCTTCAGTAGTAAAAAACCAATGTAACCACAACATCAAATTGAAATTGGACATGAGATGATTAGTCAAAAAATGACTGAAAAGGGGAAATCTAAAACTCCAAGAGTAAGTGACTGTAGTTAGTTATAACAGAAACCAAAAAACTAAAAATACAAATTACTTGCTTAATACTCAAAACAAAAAATCAGTATATAGATCAGCAATCATAGGGCATTAATTGATGAACAAAGTTTACTATATCACATTTTTCGATCCAATTCATAATAACGGAGATGGTTAAGATTTTTTGTATTCTAACCCCTCCTCTTAGCATTAAAAAAATTTATCTTTAACTTTGGATGAATCATTTAAATGGTGTCAATCAAGTAAATTTCGGGCTTTCTAGAAAATATAATTTTAGCAGATTTCCCTTAGGAAATAAGACAAGGAATAGTGACGATATTTTGACCAATATAAATTCTTATCATTAAAAGAATGAACAACAAATTTATAAATATTACCTCTACAAGATTTTCTGGGCTGAAATCATACATTTCAAGAGTTAGAGACTTTAATGGGGGTTGAAGGAACTTTAACCACATTCCAGAAGGCATACTGCTAAATTTCATGCTTATGTTCTCCAAATTAGAACATCTTTTAACCAGTGCAATCATTTCAGTATCATGTTGGCTGGTGCAAGCTACAAAGTAAGAAATATTATCAAAATTGGGTTTAAATCAAAATACAAGAGTTGAAAGGGTTTTATGAACAGGTGGGGAAGTCACGGGATGAACACTGAGGAGCAACATTTGAGTGTGATTTGGAAGCAGAGATGAAATGGAATATGCAAAAAAATGATTTAAAAAAATTACATTAATAATGATATGAAATATACAGGTCATCTACACAATCATCCTACTTGTCTTCAAATAAACTTTAATGTCCTGCTAATGAATTGTTTTGTGTGTTTTTTTTTTTATTTTACTAGTAGTATTTATATATTTATGTGTAATGTGCAAATTGTAGGCTATAACCCTTAGACTGTACAGTTCTGTGGTGGACAAGAATTCGGTGGTAAGGGATACCTCGCCCATCCATAGCACCCCCCCCCCCACCATGTTCTGAATTATTTTTACGTTCTAGGACTCTCATAATCCCATTTCTTCTACTTGAAACTCCACTAGTTACAGGCTTTTCAACAACAGACATATTTCAGGGGTGATCATCAGGATCCTTAATAGTAATCCGAAGAAGAATCACCTTCACTTACATTCGGACACGCAAAAAAATTCGAACAAGATTTCTTTATCAGAAAAAAAAAATTCCGGACATTATGAAGCACTCAACTTTTCACTTGAAAAGCAGAAAATACTGACTAAATTTCTAGGTTAAATTGCAAGTAATGAGTAACAGTACTTGGATTGAAAAAGGGACAAAGCAGGGAAGCCCACCTTATGCCATCTATTGGCTTTGAAGTACAATTTAGTTCTCCAAAAAGTCAACAGATAGAAATATAGGAAGAACTAATCTAGTAGCTTGTAGGAATCGAGCGTTAAACATCCCGAACTATTATATAAGACTGTAGCATCCCTGACACAAAACACCCGACTGAATTATCAATCCATAGCAGCATAAGGGTTAATATTCAGACACGTACTTGTGACACACAAATTTATTTTCTAATCAGGCTAGACGTTCGCTTTGTTTATTACCATTAGTTTTATTAAAAGAAATGTAAATAACAGATCATTTTTTAAATATACATTTATATGCAAATAACTTGCTTTGAAGTATGAATTTCAAAGTTCTTTTTTCAATTTTAGGACACTGGGTCATACAGTACTGGCACAATTTAAGAAAAAAATATCAAAATTAGTTAGTTCTTAATAAAGGAAATAAACCTTTGGCAATATTTACTATTACTTTTACATAGCAGTACTAACAGGAGTAAGAGTTCACTTTTGTATCGAAATATAAATGAATTGATATACTCATGTTTCATTTAATATTATTGGTGCTTAGAATATAATTTAAATTTTATTTTTGAAACATACATTATTATTCAAAATTCTGAATTCTAACACCTCATCTCCAAATCACATTTCACTGATATTACAGAATGACCGGATAGAATGAATAATTTCTTGTAATTTGTTTGTAATAAAGGGCTATAGGTAACACTTTCCTACTATTAGAACATTACTACTAAACTTTCACTGTTGGTGGTAGTGGTATATCTGATTAGAAATTAGTAATTTATCAATTGGCGGGTACAACTACTGAATGACTGAATTTACAACAACAATTTACTAATACAAAAAGAAGGAAATAGTAGATGTACATGTTAATACAACTTTCATATTTTAACACAGAACATTGTATTCCAATCCAAGTGTAAACTTACTGTCCATGTGGAAAGATTTCAGATTGGGGCAGCTCCTAGCCAAGTAAGCAAGGCTTCTTTTCTTCATACTGATTTCCCTCATGGTGATTTCTTCAAGGTTTTTGCAACTCTGACCTGCAATGAAAATTGAATAGTACATACTTTTCTTTTTTAATTAAAAATAATAATTAGAATTAGTGAAATACATAAATAAAGTAGTATTTAATAAATTGAAGAAATTCACCCCCAAAATAAAAATCGTTACTAATGAAGTTCAAGAATTTAAAATGTCTGAATTGCAGGGTCTGTGCAAACTAAGCACAGATTTCCCATGTGTTGGAATGACACTCTGGTAATCTCAACTCATCATCTATTCTCCTCTATTTCTCCCACAGTAACAAACCTATGTAAACAGGAATTTAAATGTAAGCTGGACATAAGATGTTTAGTTACAGTTACTCAAAGAGAAAATTTGACGAGTAGAAGTGGGGGTTTTCTGAAGACAGAAAACAAGAAAATAGTTATTTATTATACAAGTGACGAAAGTAGATCATTTTACAACTCGAGTGAAACGTTTACCCACACGAGCGAAGCGGGTGTGGTAATTTCACGAAAGTTGTAAATTCTACTTTCGTCACGAGTGTAATATTAAATTTTTTCTGTAATCGTGTAATACATGATCAGATCTAACCTGAATATGAAAAAAATTAGGATGTTGTGAAGATTATGGTATGTTGTTGGTAGGTTATAAGCTTGGTTGTGAAAGGTTAAAAGCATAGTTATAAAACAACTAGTGATGATTGTGAAGTAGTGCAGTTATAAACCAGTGCAGGTTATAAACAAGGAAGGTAATTATTATTATATTTAAATTTTAAAATATACTGATTATTTCCACCAATAATTCATTCACATTTCAATTTATTTTGTTAAAATAAATTCTTACAATGTTAAGAAACATTTAAAAGCATTTAATTTCCAACTTCAAATTATTTTTTAATTTATATTTATTACTAATTAAGAAAGCAATTCACTTTCTTCACTCTATTGCAAAATGTTTCACTTTCTTCACTCATTTCAGTTTAGTAATGTTACCATTATTCAACGATTACAGAAAAAATAAATAACTCAATATATGATTGCATAACAACAATTATAGAGTGACAAACTTCCGATCTTTAATTTTATATAAAAGGTGTAAATAACAAAATTGAATCAAGTAAAAATTGCCATCACTAGAGCAATCAGAGACAAGTAAATCTCTGTGTGTGTGTATATATATATATATATATATATATATATATATATATATATATATATATAGAGAGAGAGAGAGAGAGAGAGAGATTTATATATAATTATATTTATACACATGCATGCATGCACCACACGCACGCACGCAGGCATGCGCACACACGCACACACGCACGCACGCACACACACACACACACACCCAACACAATTTTGAACGGACCTCATTTTTGTCACCTTCTAGGAAGGATCAATGGCCATTTGGAGGTATGTTTCAAAAATTGAGTTATGAGTACAACCTAATTATAGACATACCAAATTCAAAAGACCTAGGCTAGGCGCATGTGTGGCCTCTGACACCCCCTCACCCATCCCCACCCTATCTCCATTTCCTCTCCAAGTGCAGCGCTTTTATATCAATAGAATTCTATTTACGTTATTACAATAGTTATGTCCGGGCTTTTGGCAACAGGTCGGCCCTGCAGGCGACAAGTTCAGCAAATAGTATTTAATGTAGCCAAATACTTAAGAAAGCAAAAAGATAAGCATAAACTTAAATATAGCTAACAGTCAAACAAATTATAGCTGAAGGAAGGCCGCCTCCCCTCCGGCCACGCCTCTGGTTCTTTTGAATGTAATTAAGCTATAGCTGATTTCCATTAAGGGAAATCTTCGAATAGGATCATGGATTAAACAAAATTTACCTCATAACCTCTATGAAGGATAATTTATTCTTAAGGTAAGGGAAATACTCTATGAAGGGTAATTTGTTCTTAAGATAAAGAAAATACTTCCAGTTGGTTGATGATAGTGTTTCATAAACTTATTATAAATTCCCTTATGGATAATTCAACAGCCCTGAAACTATTGCACTTGGTTAACACCAAGGTTTGGTTAGTTTTTCTCCAAATGGACAGAGTCATAAAATTTGTTGAATGTGATTATGAGAAAAGATTTCATACAAGAAATTGCAAATGAAGGGAAATATTGATTTTAGAGTACAATTGTTATTGAAGTGTTCAAAAAATCAAATAAATATAAATGACAAAGTTTAATACTGGAAGAAACCAAAAAAAAAAAATAAATGACCTTTTTTTTAATGAAAGAACAAAGACATACCTATAATTACAATAGCATGGGAAGAAAGCTTATGATCGTCTAAAGCAATATTAATGCTGGTAATGTTAGGACAAAGATGAACATATGTTTTTAGGAGGGAATCAGTTAATTGCGTTGAGCTGAGAGGCGGTGTAGTGAAATCCAGTTTTCGCAGTCCATACCACATTCCCAAACTCAACTCTCTCCATCTTCTACAAACTGTAAAAATAAAAAATTAGATTAAGGTCAATTTTAGTTAGTAATAGTATTTATTTATTTATGCATCATGGGTGATTAGCATAATTTAGTTCGGTTCTAAACGTTAAATAGAATTGCTTTGGAAATAAACAAAGAAGCTGTCTAACTTTCAGAAGTCTCCCCAGCAAATACTAAAGCTATTCAAAACTAATAATTACAAAAGTTACTATTTAAAAAAGATGGCAATCAAGGTAGAGACGAAAGATAAGACAGAAACTAGTTTTTAAGGATTAGTTAAGATTAGGCCTTCAATTATTTACTGATCATTTATTTTACTTAATTTTCCTTTTTCATTGTAGTTTTGAATACTTCATATTTTTCAAAGA
The DNA here is from genome assembly GCA_019009955.1 of Riptortus pedestris. Classification (NCBI taxonomy): domain Eukaryota; kingdom Metazoa; phylum Arthropoda; class Insecta; order Hemiptera; family Alydidae; genus Riptortus; species Riptortus pedestris. The sequence goes on from CM032231.1 coordinate 39,554,201, forward strand.
ATGTGTTCCTCATTAAATGAAAAACATGACTTTTTGAAATTGTTCAATTAACATTTTTTTCTACAATATATTATTTACAATTTTTCATATTGTTCAAATACACTCATTTTACTTTAAAAGTTATAAAAGCTAGCGACTATTATCCTAAACTACAAACTTTATATATATAGCCACAGACATATTTTTTATGTATGGAAGAAGAGATTTAGAAAAGTATTTAGTTTTGGGCCAGGCATCAGGCAGAACCATTACTCATGTTAAACAGTTAGCTTTTCCAGTACTCTGCATAATTTATGAAATGTCAAGAAAATGATGTACATACCTCGGTGAAGAGGAAGTCTCTCATTAAGAGGAATGCAATTGAAGATTAAAAGCAAACAGTCATCATTCAACTTTGATATAGCACAGGTATCATCAGAGAAGTTTTCTAAATCCTGTAGTTCACTTGTAGAAGTTTCTGCTTCATCGCCTTCAGGTTCTGGGCTCACATCTTCTTCATCTTCTTTCTTTAAACATAAATAAAATTGAAAAATAAAATTAGAAAAATCAAATATAACAAAAATAATCTGCTATATGTAGCACATAAAATACTCACAACCTCAACCCTCTTCCGTCGATTCCAAATGATTTCCCCATTAGGGAGCTCCAGAGGTTGATGCCAACTGTCTGCTGGTGAAATGTAGAGCTTCTGCCGAGAAATGAATAAACGATGTCTATTTTTCAGGGCTCTGAAACAATGTTATAATATGTGAAATTAGAAGTCTTATCCAGTTTATATAATTAATAATGTACAATTTTTATACCAATGCCTCAAAGAAATGGCAACTCAAATAACCTAACCAAATCTCATTCTCTTAAATTTATATCAACTGGTGCAGATTAAAAAGATACGTATTAGAGGGCTATGAAAAATGAGGAGGGTGGACTCTATACAATGAAAGTAATTATACTCAGATGAGAAACAAAATTATGACTATGAATAACTGTAGTGGGTCGGTTACTGTTGATATATATATATATATATATATATATATATATATATATATATATATATATATATATATATATATTCAAATTCTCCTGAGGAGAAACAAAATGTATATTTTTTCAGAAAAAAAAAAAAAAAAAAACACCCAGTGCTCCACCATCTCTCTACTCTACTTAAATAAAACCCAACTATCTTCCATAAACAGTCATAAATTCCTAGGTATAATAGTTGATAACAAATTAACATGGCTTCCACATATTAAGGAACAAAAAACTTATGCATGAATCGTCTGAATCTATTAAAAATACTTGCAGGCGCATCTTGGGGAGTAGACAGGTTTACACTGTTAAAGTTATTCCGGAGCCTGGTCCAGTCTAAACTAGATTATGGAAGCTTTGTGTTAAGGTCTGCTCATACGAGACACCAGAGTTTGTTACACCTTGTACACCATGCCTGTCTGAGACTTGCCCTAGGAGCTTTCCGAACTAGCCCCGTTATAATATAAGCTGCTGTACTGAAGTATTTATTCCTCCTCTAACTTTTAGAAAACACCAACTAACTATATTAGTGAATTAGCTTTCCAACCCAATAACCCGGTGTATAATTATATATTTAATGCAAAATTCAAGAGAGACCATTTAAATCACCCAAATAAACCAGCTCCGATTGCAATTAGATATTCCATAAATATAGAAGAGATCAAAACATTAAATATAACAATGGAAACTTTTCTTCCGCCGTGGACCTACATAAAGCTGAAAACCGACATCCATACTCAACGAGCAGAGGAATCATGAAGCCCCTCCATATGTAATCCTAACCGTCTTCTACCAAAAAATATGCAAGAAAAGTGATAGCATATTAATATACACTGACGGATCAAAAGATAAAGAATATGTAGGAGTGAATCTCACACAAATTACGCTCAAATATAAACTCCCCAAAAATATTGCACTAATTACAAAGCAGAACTATTTGCCATAAAGAATGCTCTGTATTATATAACATGACAACCCCTGGATTTAACTTCACCATCTATACACTCTCTCAGAATCGAAGGAATAAACAAGCTACATTCCACATCTCAACTCATTCCATCTATTCAATCCCATATAAAAAACCTAAATGAAATCAGAAAATCAGTAGGATTTTTGTGGGCTCGTGCACATGTTTGGATAGATAAAAATAAAGCCAATGACCGAACAGCCAAAGAAGCAGACCAATCCCACCCAAATACCAGTAACACCTATTTTCACCAAAATTGATATCCAAAAGTGGTTCAAAAATATCATACATGTGTGTTAAAAATAAGAGATATTTTCTGACAACAATAAGGAGTGCTGCCATTACTTACAGTAAGTCCTTTTAGCAGATTTCTCTTAAGTAAAGTAATATATATATATATATATATATATATATATATATATATATATATATATATATATATATATATATATATATATATATATATATACTAGCTCAGATACCCGGCTTCGCCCGGGAATTCATTTGAGACTGAATGGTGATGGTATTTTTTAGCAGGCTTTACATTGCACAATATTTTGACATTTACCCGTCCCAGTGTTTAGGATTGATACCCGTCGTTGCCGTGGATTTGCTAATAATAGAATATTTGTTCGATAAGGCTTCATTGTCTTCGATATTTTTATATTTCCCGTCTCTTATACATGTAAATATGGTGAATTTTATTTCAGGCCTCCCTTATAACCCCCCTCCCGTTCGAACCTAAAAATTTTAATATAACTTATAATATTGGAAGAATTAATTCTAATTGACATACCGAGCTTTGTTAAGTTCGGTTCAGCCGTTAGTGCCCAATAAAATTGGGGGCTCCCGCTAAAGTTTTAACGTATAACTCATTTATACTTAGGTATACGGCAAAAGTGTATATAACCAAAGTTACTCCAAATAACAAAATAAACTTTTGTCATGTGCATATTTGCAGAAAAACCAGTAGAAAAAGAAATATCGCTATTGTTAATGTCAGGCCTCCCTTATAACCCCCACTCCTGCCCGTCCCTAGAAATATTGGTATGACTTATGATAATTAAGGTGTCAGAGATAATAAACATACCGAGGTTTATTTAGTTCGGTGGACTCTTTTGTGCCAAATAATATTCTTGACACCCGCTATAGTTTTTAGCGTATAACGCCTTTATAATTCGGTATTCGACGATAGTGTATATAACAAAAGTTTCTCTAAATAACAAAATAAACAACTTTTGTTATGTGCATATTTGCCGAAACACCAATAGGAAACGGAATATCACTATTTTTAATTTCAGGCGTCCCTTATAACCCCCATTCCTGCCCGTCCCTAGAAATGTTTGTATGGCTTATTATAAAGAAGGCGTTAGTGCTAATACACATACCGAGTTTTATTTAGTTCGGTTGAGTCTTTGGGCCAAATAAAATTGTTGACTCCCACAATAATTTTTAGCGTATAACACCTTTATAGTTCGGTATACGAAAAAAGTGTATATAACAAAAGTTACTCTAAATAACAAAATAAACAACTTTTGTTATATGCATATTTGCCAAAAAACCAATAGGAAACGAAATATCGCTATTTTTAATTTCAGGCCTCCCTTATAACCCCCACTCTTGTTCGTCTCAGAGAATATTAATATAGCCTAAAGTCTAAGTTGGGTTAGTAGTAATACACATACCAAGTTTCATAAAATTCGGTTCAGCCATTTATGCGTGAAAAGGTAACAAACAAACAAACAAATAAACAAACAAACAAACAAACAAACAAACAAACAGACACCAAAGAAACAAAATGCAGTTATGGTGTCTATGACATGTGAAACGAAAAGTTATCGTGAAATTTCACCAAAATAATCAATGTACAGACAGAGGTTACAATTTTATATATATATAGATATATATATATATTTGTCTGTTACCGCACTAGCAGTCGCAACTTTTGTTTGATCGTTGCCATACTCAATATTTAGCCGTTTTATGTAAAAAGAAAGATCAAGTTCGTTAACGGCTGAAATCGGACCAGAAGGGGGGGGGGGGGGAGTTTAGAAGGGTCGATTTTCGAAAATTCGAAATAACTCCGTTAATATACGTCGGATCAAAAAATTATACCGAATCAATCTTATTGCAAAATAAATTTACTATAAATATTATTTATTATATGCATTTATTCTTTATCTTGCATATTAACCGAGATATTTGGATTTTTATTAAATCTGGGCGGCTAACGGACGAGAGTGACTTTCCCGCCAAAAGCTAGTTCGGCCATTTCATTGACTTCTCGGCTCTCGTGAAATTTCTTTATTGTAAAACTTCACGTGTGAAATCTGCTTAGTTTACGCAGCCCCTGCGTGACGGACTTTATTTTTTGTTTTGTTGTTGCTTTTAGAGGTTGCATCATTTTTAATCATAGAAACCAATTAATATAATATACAATAGAACACTAATAATAGAATTTGGTTATAAATCTGTTTTAAAAGAGTATTTAAATAAGTAAATAAAAGTATCGTTGAATTTCCCTAAATCAGTATTAGTAAAATATACGTCATTTTGCAGGTTTACTTTGCTAATTTATTAGGTAAAATTAAAATAAAATAATAAAAACTTCCAGTATTTATATCCACATGTATAATTTTATGCTTATGCATTTAAAAATAAAATTGATTTCATAACAATTGTAGCTTTTAAAAACTTTTTTGGAATTTATTTTGTTATCTGGATAACGAAAATTGAAAAAATAATTATGTTTGGAAGTCATTAAAAAAAAAGTAATAATAAAAACTCAAGAAAAAAATATGAATGAGAAAAAAACGCTTGTCTTATTTGGCAGGTTTTGGGGGAAAATCTATCCATAAGCAAAATGGTATTGAACTCTGTTTATTTTGGTGGGGGTTGCTTACTATGCCTTTGGTCCATCCCCTCTCCAAGATTCAAGATCCCCTCTCAGATTTCGTTTATTTAGCAAACTTCAACATAAATTCATATTTTTCCTGCTTACATATTTAGCAGATTCCCCTTAAGGGAAATCAGCTATTGAGGTCGTACTCATGACGGAATTTTTGAAATTTGTCTTCAAATGTCCATTGATCCTACCTTGGAGATGACAAAATGAGGTCCGTTCAAAACTATATATATATATATATATATATATATATATATATATATATATATATTTGTCTGTTACCGCTCTAGCGGTCGCAATTTTTGTTTGATCGTTACCAAACCCGATATTTAGTCGTTTTATGTAAAAAGAAAGATCAAGTTCGTTAACGGCTGAAATCGAACCAGTGGGAGGGGGGGTTTATACGTCCGATCGAAAAATTGTATATAATCAATCTTATTGCAAATTAAATTTACTATAAATATTGTTATATACATTTATTCTCTATCTTGAATATTAACCGAGATATTTGCATTTTTATTAAATCTGGATGTGAGAGTGTTTCCCGCCAAAAGCTAAGTCGGCCGTTTCCTTAACTTTTCGGCTCTCGTGAAATTTCTCTATTGTAAAACTTCACGTGGGAAATCTGCTTAGTTTACGCAGCCCCTGTGTGACGGACTTTTCCTGTTTACATTTGTCTTCTTCACACAATTTTAATTTAATATCATAGAGTATACCACTCATCTCATTTGACAGGTCTAGTCTATTTTCGAAATAGAAGCTGAGAGAAGAAACAGGGACATGTCGGTAGCCCCCCCCCTACCTCTTAGTGTAAGTAACTAGCACCACCTATAACATTGTGTAACTGGGAACAGGGTTGCCTGGAAACAAGAACTCATATATAACCTGGTTGTACCTATAAAGAAACTAACCACATTAATAACAAATGAATTCCATCCATTACAATTGCCCTGAAATAGCATGACTAAGGCCCCATTTCTGTTACTACTTCTCTCTGCTTTTACTACAATGCGTAAAATAGTAATAAGCTGTTATCAAAACTATAAAATAACTATAAAATTGTTACAGTATTGTTATAGCTGATTTCCATCAGTCTCTCTGTAATAAAGACCTCCCTCGCTTTATAGATAAATATTTATTAATTATACGCTTTTGATTAGAAAACCTTTATGCTTCACTTAGTTGAAAGAATGAATCTGAACTACAAAACGTATTTACACTTACAAAGGACATCAAGAAGTTGCATTCTAGAAGAAGTTGTATTTAATGCACAATTAAAATATACTATTTTTTTTTTTAATGTAATATAATAATAATTGTAATACAAAATATTATGAATATATATCATCAATTTCTGGTTATTTGTGTGTATATGTTACTGTAAAACCCCGGAGTGTGGTAAATCTTAGGATTTACCAGAAGCGCGTTGGTAAATGTCCGATTGTCTTTCAAATCGGACTTTAGCCAGTAAATCTTAGGATTTCCCGAGAGGCTCGGTAAAAGCTAGTATTATCTCAATCAGGATGCGTTTTTCGGACTTTTACCAACAGATTTTGGTAATTTCTAACATTTTCTGTTGGTAAAAGTTGGAATGAAGGTTATTTGACATGAAAACTTTAGAATAACTTTTATTATTATTTGTTATAGCATGGGACAGAATTGTGGCACTTTGAATTGCTCTTCATATTAGCTAACTTGCACAAACATTTCTTATTTGAACATTTTTTTAAGCAGTTGCATTTTTGAAAACCTGGCCACCAACCAATGACTGTTGACGAACTGTGGTGCGAAGGCTTATCTCTTCGTCAGGCACTTCATCAGGAGACATGAAAATGAGGTAGGGGGGAGTATCCCTGTCCCCACTCCTCTTCACTAGACATTAACCAATGAGCATTGGGAAATCCGCACATTTACCAAACAGCATTGGTAAGAGTATGAAATCTCACATTTATTTAATGTTTTTCGGGCATTTACCAAGCCAGACGGTAAATCCAGAGATTGACCAACTCCCAAGCAGTAAAAGCTGGAATTTCATCTAAATTTCGAACTTTAACCAGTGCTCTTGGTAAATCCTAGGATTTACCGGTAAGTCCTGACATTTACCACACTTCGGGGTTTTACAGTAACATATATACTGGTCATAATCTATATAAACAAACAATTTTTTTTCAACTTTAGCATAAATAACATGAGGCACTTTCATTGTATTAGAATACAATGGGTAACTTGAGTCCTTTAGATAAAATAACCCACATCATCAGGACACCGACATTAGTCAGGCAGGAATTGTCATTGGATATTTGCACCAAATCAAATAATCATAATTGTAATAAGCAGATAGCTTTATCAGAAGCAAATAAATTTCTAACCCAAATTTATTTATCGTTCCTGAAGTTAGCCAAATGTTAACTGCACACATTATTTAACACAGTCTAGTAGCTATTTCTTTTAAATCACTTCCAGCATCCTAGGCATACCTATTCTGTTACAACTCTTTATTCCTTTATTAAATTAAATATTTATATTGTTATTTTTATCAGGACTCAAAAGGCTACCAGTGATAAGCGGGAATCACTTCCAACCATAAATAATGATACAACTAATTATCACACTTCAAAACCACAAATAATGGTAACAATAATTGATGGCCACTTTCCTCGCAATGATAAACTTTCTAAATTCTATTATTAATGTTCGTAAAACATCAGTATTGTTTCCCAGAAATAGCTAAATTCCTTCCTGAATTTAATTCAAAGATTAATGTATAATTTATTTAACAAGTACCACTTTATACTACTGTAAGAGATTAGGACAAGTTAACAACTGGTTTTCACCCTTTTAGAGAAATGAGCTACTGAGGTTGTACTTTTGACCCAATTTTCAAAACATTTCTTCAAATGTCCATCGATCCTACCTAGTAGATGATGAAAATGTATATATATATATATATATATATATATATATATATATATAGAGAGAGAGAGAGAGAGAGAGAGAGAGAGAGAGAGAGAGAGAGAGAGAGAGAGAGAGAGAGAGAGAGAGAGAGAGAGAGAGAGAGAGAGAGAGGGAGAGAGAGAGGGAGAGAGAGAGAGAGAGGGAGAGAGAGAAGAGAGAGCGAAGAGAGAGAGAGAAGAGAGAGAGAGAGAGAGAGAGGAGAGAGAGAGAGAGAGAGAGAGAGAGAGAGAGAGAGAGAGAGAGAGAGAGAGAGAGAGAGATCTATATATTTGTTGTTACCACATTATTGGTCGCATTTGTTGTCTTATCATTACCAAGCTCGATATATAAGCGTTTTTGTGTAAAAAGAAAGATCAAGTTCGTTAATAGCTGAAATCCGACCAGTGGGAGGCTTATTTAGAGGGGAAGAATTTTCGAAAAATTTTAATTCTCCGTTATTATGTGTTGGATCGAAAAATTGTATAGAACCAATCTTATTACAAATTTAATGTTCTATAAATAATGTTATATGCATTTTTTCACTATATTGATCATTAACTAAAATACTTTAATTCTATAATTTAAAGCCACAAGCCCGTTTTACACCTGAATTATTCGGCCAGAACCGCTCGGTGGATTTTCGAGATCCGGGTACCGTTTTGTTCGTCATGGTCGCTTTTTGCTTTGAAAAATTGTCGGATTCGAGGTAGCTCCCTCTCCCGGCGAGATAAGCCCCTCCGAAATTTTTTATTCCCAGCCTCCCCCGCGACGCCTTAAATTCGCTATTTCTCTGCCCGTTCCGAGTATCGCTTTACCGATCGGGGGAAAAACTCTCGGATACATACCCTTTCGTTCGACGCCTCAAACGCGAATAACCGCCTACTCCCGTCCCGACAAATGACGATCGAACTCGAAAGTATACTTTTTCTTGCGACCCGCCAAACTCCCGTTCTATCGCCTCATTTTTTATTTTCGAAGCGTCATTTTTCAGCTCGAGCGTACGGTCTAGGTAGCCACCGAGCCGATTTCCCCTACCGCACTCCGCCGCCCTGTACGGACCCTCCGAAATCGACCCTCCTAAAACTCCTCTCTTTCCGCCGCTCTCCCTCCTCTCCCGTTGGGCCTATGCCCACGCCGATTTCGGCCCCTTCTCCCGGTATCTCTCCGCTACCGACGCCCAAAGACCACCTCGGTCTCCGGTCGTTGGCCGACGAGAAAAAAATTGACGATCGAAAAATTCCATAAATATTCGCCTAAATCGAGGCGTTTAAGCCCTCACGATTTAGGTGGCGCGTCGTTCGGCCAGTCGGAATACGCCCCGAGACGAGCTGCACAGAGGTCGAGCCGGGAAAAAAAATTCCTGTTCGAATTGGGGGAGTGAGGATTTTCTAAAGGTGTATTTTTGAGAAAAGTGGTCAAAATCGCCGAATCCGAAAGTGCGCGTTTCGCAGGTGAATTATTCGGCCAGATCGGCTGGTCGTAGGGAAAAACTGATGCGCGCACTTTGTTGGGCGTATACGGGTTTCTTCTTTGAAAAATTGTCGAATCTTCATTATCTCCACTCTGGAAGGAGCTACGGACCCTCAAAGTCGGCCATTTCGACCATTTTTCGATTACTCTTTGGGGCGTAACTGACGCTCATTTTTAGCCACGGTCGCGAGATTGGGCAGAGTTGTTCCCAGATAGATTACGAATCGAGTCGTGTGCGACACTTTACGCCCTCTTTTAATTTCCGTGTTAAAATTTTTAACACGCTCAAAGACCACCTCGGTCTCCGGTCGAAGGGCGAAGGGCAAGGTTAATGGAAATGTAATGAAATGTTAATATGTTTATCTAATGTATGTCGTTAGAGTTTAAGTATGCCGTCTAAATAAAGCTGCTTGCAGTAGCGAGAGGTTTTTCACTTTCAGACACTTTTTTAATATAAAAATTTATTTTAAGCTAATTGACTTTCAAAATTGTTTTATTTTCTTCATTTATAGTTATGTATTTGCATTATTATTGTTGATTTGTTTTGACTTTTTTCTATTATTAGTCTAGAACTATTAGTTTTGTAAAGACGTGTAATGCCCTGCCTACCAGATAATCAAAGAACTAAAACGACTTCTTTTCATTCTCTTATTTTTCCTTTTCATTTCATAACTTTCAATGTTTATTATTTGGAGAAACTTTTAATTCCTTATTTCACTTATGTTATATTTATTTATTTATTTGGAGCTTCGCAGCTGTGGCGATGTTGGTCGGGCGGAAAAAAAACTGTATAAAATTAAAAAATAAAAAAAAAACGAAACGAAACAAAATTAATTTAAACGAACATAACAGAAATGTAACATGAAAAATAGAAAAGTAACACGAAACAGAAATGGAACACAAAAAACTTGAATGGAACAGAAAACAGAAACAAACAAACAGAACTGAAACGAAAAACAGGACTGGAATGGATCACAATACCATGTGGAAAAACAAAACACAGAAATGGAAATAAAAAACAAAATGGAAAACAAAAACCAGAAATGGAACTTTACTTATGTTTACTTAAGGCAATTGTTGACATTTAAATAGTCTTTTCCTACTTCCCCTTTTTACAAAAGTAAATTAAACGGTTTATTGTAATGGATATTTTTAAACGTAATGTACTTGGTAACGATTTCATAATATGTAAATTTAATTATACAATTTAAATCAATTTTTTTCTCTTATTATTAAGGTTTTCGTGAATATAGTCATTTATTTTTCGTCAGGTAAATAGTGCAACTTTTTTCATCTTCTTTCTTCTTGAATGACACGAAATAAATTATTTCCCAACCGAATGGGGATCATTTCTTGCAGATGAACTTTACAGAAGTAACGATAAGAATTACGAATCTGGAAAATACATGTATAATTAAAATTTAGAAATCACGAGGGAGAAGCCCGAGTCGATTTATAGCGATCCCGAAGGGATCGCTTTACCTGTTGTGGCGCTGCCGAAGGCAGCGCTTTTTTAAGGGGGTCAAGGGGGCGTAGCCCCCTTGCTGGCGTGAGCTAGTTGTATTTTATAGTTTCCGGCCTTCAGTAACTCCCCCCCCCCTCCTACTCATTTCATATTAACAATAAGGTATTATATTATGAAACACATTATTTGAAGCACATTATTAAATACAAAATATTGTTCTTATTGAACTTTTACTTTTTGTGATAAATGCAAATACGTGGCACAAGTGGGAAATCTGCTCAGTTTACGCAGCCGTGATGGACTTTTTTCTAACCAGGATGAATCTAAAGGTTGTATTTAGTAAGATATCAATAAATAAATTCCTATTCCTCATTTGGGAAATCAAACCCAAGACTTTACTTCACTAATGTGTATCAAGGTCAAAACGTTAACCCTTTAAGAATAGCCTGAGCTCTTTTTGTTCAGAGGTGCAATATACAGATGAATAGGCTAGTGTAATTGCACAGATACGAATAAGAAGTATATAAATTGTCTATTTTAAAAATAAAGTCTTAATTTTGACCTAATACTTTAAATGCACCAGACTTTGGAGGATTCAATAATTTTTTTTAGTAACTAAAATTATTCATTATGTTCTAACAACTTTTAGTGGATATTTTAATCAGATAACAAAAATTAATTGTTTCATATTTAGTCATTATGAACAAAACACGGGTATTTTCAAATCATTTTTTTATCAGATAAAAATTTATTTCAATGACACTCAAGATATATAACCACTTAAAAAGTAGGGAAAACAATAAACCTCCTTTAATTGTTTTCAATAGCAACCTTGGTTATTATAACATCTCTCTTAACCCTATTTGGATCATAGTGTCACTCTTGACATCAAATTTAAAATTTAACAGAACTAAACCAAATTTATGAGCTGCCTCATAGCTTTGGATAAATTCAGTGGTTTCAAAACTAACAGTGCTATTGACCTAAATCTGTAGAAAAGCTTAGAAGCTTACTAATATTTTTTAAGTGGCAAAAGGATTAAAAGGGGTTTAAAACACACTAACACAAGATGATAACTTTCCAAAATTTTCAAACATCCATTGATAAAAGTTTTTTTAAGAGGTTGACATAGAAAAATTGTTAATGGCCTATTATCCTTCAATTCGCACGAGAGCCCAGGTAAAACAATTAATTATTTTCAAAATATGTTTTATTTCTTTTAGCTTTAAAAACTACTTGTTTAACATGACACCCCCCCCCCAAATTATGCCAAAATTTTGACAACACAATGAATATACACCTCAAGATGCTTTGAGTTCCTGAGATCAAGGAAAATAGAAGAAAAGTTACTTCACATTTCTTGATTTGATGTGGACAAGAAATATTACTATAGTAAAAATTAAGAGTGAAAAAATATTAAAATACATTATTAGAACATGAATGAAGAAAAAAAAAAAAAAAAAAAAAAAAAAACTAAAATAAAATTGATGATAAAATGAGATTTTCAAGGGGATGGTTTACATTTTATCAAGTTAAATATGTTTTTAAAATAATCTAATGATCTTTCAGGGAGGTTTCAGGTCATAACTTAGACAATCTTCTAAAACAGAATTACATAATTTGGAATCAAACTTGGGTGAACCTAAGAATATACTCGTAGGTATGCTTTCCATGATATAACAGAGTCCTTTCTTGGTGAATACAAGATGATTGCCTTCCTGTATAATTCTTAGCAGCTAGTTTCGGAGAATCCAGTTGAAGATCTAGGCCATAGTTCAATTCATCCAATGGCAGACTGCAGACAGCCCAAGAATTGTATTTGATTTCATTCACTCAATATGGTCGCCAACAACAAATATACAGGAAGAGCTACCTTAGATTCATTTTACTCCTAATGAATTTACTACTGAATTTCAAATAAATGGTTTCTTCTGAAACTTGAAGAGACATGGGAATTCTAAGTGTTAGATCATGTTTCCTGAGAAAGATCATGATTTCTAAGTGTTAGAGCATTCTTATGTTGTTAGTTGTGCTTTTGGTGAAAATTGAGAGAAAATTTGACATTAATCATTTGATAGGTGTAGAAAATGATTATTCTACGCAGCATGTAGGATAATGTGAGCATTCGCAAAAAGCAATGGCACCTTTATAAACATTCCAAACCGGCCAAACTATGAAGTTAAGAGTTTTGCCACCAGCTTTCAATTTTACATTTTTAATTCCATCTGGTCATGGGTTCTTTCTAAATTTTAAACCGTCAACTGCATTTGGGACATCAGAGGTAAGTATGCAGGGGTCTTCTTCTTCAATTGTTCGATAACTTCCACCAGAATAGTCTTTATATAATTCTAGCCGATCTTATCATCCCTTACCTTTTTGTAATTTTATTTCATACTTTGAACTGAAGGGAATATTGCCAATATTTCCCCGTGCATAACTGAGTTAAAGAATTGATATTTTCTAAAGTTTCCTTGAGCTTCAAAAATTTCTCTCTTTATATTCCTTCAGATCCTGCTTAATTTATTTTTTAATATTACTGTTAAGAGAGGAAAATCTTTCCTGTACCTCTTTTAACCATATTGTCTCCAATCTTCAATTCTGACCGTTCCCTTATTATATTCCTATTTTCTTCAGACAATTTACTGCTAGGAATTTACGGCCCCCATCATAAAACATCCTCTGCTTTAACACTTGCTTTTTTAATGGAAATGTATTTTTCTTGGATAATTCTCCTCTTCTCTGTATATTCTTTGAATAAGCTCTGCAGAGCAACTTGAAATTGTTCCATTTCCTATTTATTTTTGGCGACAGAGTTCCTAAATCTAATAGAAGGCCTTTTCAATTTTACATTTCTTATTAAAAACTTTCCTCTCTGTTCTATCATCTGAACTAAAATGCAGGGTATTTTATTATTTCAGAGTTGGACACAACATCAATATGATTGTTAATTATAAGGTCTTTCAAATAAGTGATCTTTAGGTAACAACCATGTCTATTTTTCGTTTATATAACTAACAGGAAGCCAAATCAACACGTTCGCTGCTGCAATCTATATATGATTTACTCCACCACGTCCCCGGCGTCTGATGCATCTCCTAACTTTAAAATCTGTATCGAATCCCGAAGGCCGATGTAGTTTTCGAAGGTAATGCTATCTCTTGAAAATTCTAGTGAACTAAATGAATGAATTAGCAGAGCCATTCATCCACCAAACCAAGAACTAGCACTAGCACCCGGCGTCCGATGTTGTCTACAACTAATGTACATTTTTTATCACACTGCCTGCTGTTATTTTCAATAAGCAAGCTAAACTTGTAAGCTCATCCAGGTCAGTAGTTGAACTAGAACATGAGAGTAAATAGTTCTTGTCTGCTAAACTATTGTCACTTGAAATGACATCACTTTCACTGCTGTCTGCAAGAGATGTAGTTAGTGCTAACTCTACTAATTTCGACCACGAGACATACTAAGAGCAACATACAACAGTAAATGGGAATGAGGGCATAGAAGGTAATACAGATTCAAGTCAGTTCATGTTTGATCAAGTTGTGACGAATTAGCATCGGGCACCAGGGGTTGGTGCCATACTCAATTCGAGTTTCTAGACTGTTACGGTCCCCGGCGTCCTATAGTATTTTTCTAGATTAACTAAAGCTACGGGGTCTAAGAATAAATTACATCCAATTCCCGCTAAAATATCTCTCATAATAAGCTTGCTACAGCCTTTGTTTTTTTGGAGTAGACTGAAGGAGAGGGGCCCTTCTTGATTGACTTGATGACAATCGGACCCCGGGGGACCAATACAGCAGCGAACGTCTTAATTAGTTCTTCTCCACCACTACTGTGTTTGCCAAAGGTCTTAGCCCATAATAACTTCTTTTCTGTCTAGTCAAGAACCTATTCTTCCATTTAAGTCTCTTTATAGCACTATATAATTATTTTTCCTTTTTAAGCTATTTAAGATTTCCTCAAATTTGATGTAAAAAAGTATTTTTTCTTCTTCCGGACAGTATGCCTGAACAATAGTCATCACTTTATAGTACGTAAGTATGACTTTTCTATAAATGATTTCCTTAAACTCATATTTATTACCTTTAGCTGTTTTATTTACGAGAAACCCTACACCATATGACCTTTGTGAAGATGCATGCATAAATAATGAAATATAGACCACCTTTTGTCTTACTTCTGCAAGTCCTATAATATACCGTATACTTTTACCTATGGCATGCTTTAGCACCACCACCCATTCTTAGCAATATAGAGTCCTATCATTCCGAGTTGCAAAATAAATGAGTCTTTTTATAGAAATTGAAACAACAAGAAATAATATCAGCCTAAAGGTGTTAGCAATGAAAACAAATAATTGCAAAAAAACAAGAGTTCATTCAAATGTAAATATGATTTGTTAGCCACTCAAGATTACTTAAGAATGCCATTCATCTTATTTCACAAGAAATGAAAGGAAACTTTTAATAAATACATTTTAAAATACTTCTATGAGTTAGGCTAAAAATAAAAAAGCCTTTAAAACAATAAATAGTAAAATTTATCCCCTTTATCAAAAATGGACATAACTGAAAAGGTTAACCAAGTAATGTAAAAAGACTACCGTGAGCCTAAAGTTAAAATTAAAATAGAGCAAAGTTCCTTAATGCCAGTGAAAGTATGCAAATTGAGGATATCAAAATATCCTCAATTTGTATATAGAAAAAAACAAAATTATATATCTGCGGTTAGGTTATGAAAACTGATAAAATAAACCTGTAAACAAACCAGAATATAATATGTACAACACAAAAAAAAAATGATCATGTATTTAATTATCAACAAATTTGAATGTCATTCCGATCATAGCCAGTTATGAGGAATACCTGAATGTATCTCACTCATCATAATAAAAAAAAAAAAAAAGTATTATTTCTTTGTTTGATGCAATAATGAGGTAAAAGAAGAAAAATCAAGATTTTGATTCCTCAAAAAGGAAAACTGATCAAGACTTTCCTGGCATAAATCTTGATATCTTATTTCAAACATAATAAGACAACTGACGACTTACCTTGTTGCCTCTTCCGGAGTCTCAAAAGTGATAAATCCAATATGAGGTTTGGATGCAATTTGTGGTCTAACAACAAATGCGTCCTTAATTTTTCCATAACGATGAAAGACAGCAACCAGATCTTTTTCGTTAGTCTATAAAAATAGAAGAAGGATACGTTTATAATAAATTCTATGTAAACAGATTTAACATGGACAAAACACACAAATAAAAAAGAATATAATTATACTTACATATGGTGGAACGTTAGCGATAAATAGTTTCCTAACGGCAACACCATCAACAGTAGTAAAATGGCCGTTTGAATTTAAAGACATTTCTTCATTCTTGTTTCTACGACCCTTGAGTGCTCTTCCTTCACCCAAAACACAAGAAGGAATATGTCATAAGTTTAATAAGGAGTAAAATGTACTGTTACATCAAATTCAAATGAGTGCAGAGAGTAAAAATAAGAATTAAACAAAACTTTTAAAAGCTTTGAACTTACCAAGCTCTAAAATTATATCCCATGCTAATTTCGAATTACTATCCATATATTGTGCCATAACACCTAAATAGGATAGATTAATGAACTGGGTTAATGTCAAAAATTTAAAGCTAAAAACAAAGATAAATTAAGAAAACAAAAACAACACTAAGAAAGCCTCAACAAAAATTACTTTTTGATAACAAACTCAATAAGTAAATATGTCACTGACTATTATCAACTTAGTAAACGAAATGAAAATAATAAGTCATCCGGAAATCCAACAGTCGGCAGGGTAAAGAAAGTGCAATGGCAGTACTAAAACATTAAATCCTCACCTCCCTAACAATAGGCAAGAACTTGTAAGTCGAACAAAACCGTTAACAAGTGTAACATAAGTTCAGTAATACAGCATCCCAGAAAAACTTAATCCCCGCTTCAATAACATTAGACGGAACAGTGTTGTAACTCCAGGGCACCACTACACCATATACAAATAGACTAAATAATCCCAACAGACATTACTTCATTTTCTAGAAAATTCAGAAATAATTGTCATAATCGCACTAAAAATAGGATTAGATACTAAAATTTAATAAGTAAATAGCAATTTCATATTTGTGAAGAAATGAATGGAAAGTCACAGACATAAAACTTTTGTTAACCAGTACAATAAGTAGTTACTTTATCTTCAGTTGCAAGGAAACGTGATTTTTTCTAATATTTAATATAATTTTGTAATTTCAGTAAAATTTGAATTAAGACTTAGAATATATTTCCGATTATTAAAGCATCGGTTGGAAGGTATTACTTTGGTTATACATATCAGTTGCTACCTATTTGTTTATCTTCATTTGTTTTGACAGATTAAGAATTTATCAGCATTTTTTATGTGTTCTTATTTACTCTCCATTGCTTTTGTCACGCAAGAATTTGTTTGGCAATTTAAAAGAATATTAAAATATTATTTTCATTTTCGTTTAAAATATTATTCTCATTAAAAAATAACTTCTATAAGAAAATGAAAATAATATTTTTAACTTCTTATAGAAGTTTTTTTTAGCAGATTTCCCTTCAGGGAAATCTGCTATTGAGGCCGTACTCATGACGCGATTTTCGAAAAATTTCTTCTAATGTCCATCGATCCTACCCAGAAGAAGACAAAAATGAAGTCCGTTCAAAACCGCCCTATAGGTCGCAATCTTTGTTTAATCGTTACCAAACTCGGTATTTAATCGTTTTATGTAAAAAGAAAGATCAAGTTCGTTAATGGCTGAAATCGGACCAGTCTGAGGGGGGCATTTTCGGAAAATTCGAAATATCTCCGTTATTATGCGTCGGATCGAAAAATTGTATAGAATCAATCTTATTGCAAATTAAATTTACTATAAATATTGTTCTATACATTTATTCTGTATCTTGAATATTAACCGAGATATTTGCATTTGTATTCTGCATTGGTCGGCAGGAGTGAGCTGTTTGGTACTTTCCGAAGAAAGCTCTGGCGGCCGTTTCCGTAACTATTCGTCCCTCGTGTATAAGTTTAGTGATCCCATACTACTTACTACACTTGTTATTGGGCAGATTTCTCTATTGTAAAACTTCACGTGGGAAATCTGCTTAGTTTACGCAGCCCCTGCGTGACGGATTTTTTTTTTCTCTATTTGCTCTGACTCCTCAAACAAAAGAAACAGAATATTTCGTCCTGTTTTTACACAGTATATTACTCATGAGAAAAGTGTATGTGTGAAATTTTAGATTCTATGGAAGTATCCCATGTTTAATTATAACACAACCAGATATAGCTTTAGCAGTTTGAAACTGTATCTTGTTGTATCATTAAATTATCATGATTATCCTTTTTGTAAAGGTTCTGCATATTGTGGCGATAAAAATAAAAAATGCTAATTTTGTGAAGAAACATTCGTCTTTTAAGCCATAAAAGAAAAATAATGAGAAATTAAAGTTAGGTTATCCAGCCCACACTAAACCATGCTTTTCCCCATGCTTTAGATGTAGATAGCTTTTCTTGATAGTATATTCATATTTTTCTAATTCTGTTGTTAAAGAATTATGATAAGAGTTGAAAGAACTATTTTCATTTGACCTTAAAAAAGTGAAGTTTTTTATCTATTTGCCCTGACTCCTCAAACAAAAGAAACAGAATATTTCATCCTGTTTTTGTACAGTATTTTACTCATGAGAAAAGTGTATGTGTGAAAATTTTAAATTCCATGGAAGAATTCCATGAAACTGCTCAAGCTATATCTGGTTGTGTTATCAGTAAATAATCATGATCGTCCTTTTTGTAAAGGTTCTGCATTTTGTGGCCATAACAAAAATGCTAATTTTAGGAAGAAACATTCTTCTTTTAAGCCATAAAAGAAAAATAATGAGAAATTAAAGTTAGGTTATCCAGCCCACACTAAACCATGCTTTCCCCCATGCTTTAGATGTAGATAGCTTTTCTTGATAGTATATTCATATTTTTCTAATTCTGTTGTTAAAGAATTATGATAAGAGTTGAAAGAACTATTTTCATTTGACCTTAAAAAAGTCAAGTTTTTTCTCTATTTGCTCTGACTCCTCAAACAAAAGAAACAGAATATTTCATCCTGTTTTTGTACAGTATTTTACTCATGAGAAAAGTGTATGTGTGAAAATTTTAGATTCTATGGAAAAATTCCATGAAACTGCTCAAGCTATATCTGGTTGTGTTATCAGTAAATAATCATGATCGTCCTTTTTGTAAAGGTTCTGCATTTTGTGGCCATAACAAAAATGCTAATTTTAGGAAGAAACATTCTTCTTTTAAGCCATAAAAGAAAAATAATGAGAAATTAAAGTTAGGTTATCCAGCCCACACTAAGCCATGCTTTTCCCCATGCTTTAGATGTAGATAGCTTTTCTTGATAGTATATTCATATTTTCTAATTCAGTTGTTAAAGATTTATGATAAGAGCTGAAAGATTTATTTCCATTTGTCGATACAGAATAGCAAGAACGTACACAATATATTACAACAAGATGGCTAACTTTAGACCCAGCTAAGTATTGATTAGTTTTATTGCGTATTAACTCAGTTGGTCTTAAACTGTCCAAAGGCAATTGAGAAACTTTTGAACAGCAGTAACTACAATGACAGTGACATAAATTAAATGCCCTGATCATGTTAGCATTTTAGCAGATTTCCCTTAAGGGAAATCAGCTATTGAGGTTGTACTCATGACGGAATTTTCGAAATTTTTCTTCAAATGTCAATCGATCCTACCTAGTAGATTACGAAAATGAGGTCAGTTCAAAACTGTATATATATATATATATATATATATATATATATATATATATATATATATATATATATATATATATGTCTGTTACCGCTCTAGCGGTCGCAATTTTTGTTTAATCGTTACCAAACTCAATATTTAGTCGTTTTATGTAAAAAGAAAGATCAAGTTCGTTAACGGCTGAAATCGGACCATTGGGAGGGGGGGTTTAGAAGGGAGGATTTTCGAAAATTTGAAATATCTCCGCTACAATACGTCAGATCGAAAAATTGTACAGAGTCAATCTTAATGCAAATTACATTTACTATAAATATTGTTATATACATTTCTTCACTATCTTGAATATTAACCGAGATATTTGCATTTTTCAGTTTTCAGCCATCAGCAAACCGCCACTTCTACTCATGTTACACAAACAATACTCTGATACATAATAAATCACATTATTCGAAGATTAAATACCAAAAATTTTATTCAAGAGACCTTTATTACACGAGATACATGGAAATATGTCCTGGTGACCCCCCCCCCCCGTCTTAAGGTTTTGGACTACTAAAATTTGATTGATGGAGATAACAATTATTCTGACTTATTGTTAATTACAGTACTAGATATAGTAAATAGTTCTCAATAAAATTAATATTTTATATTCTGATATATTTGAGTAATTGTTTTTCTTTCCGGTGTGAGGCGGGAAGACCCGTTTGTTTACATTTCTATCCTAACGCTTCCTGTCGGCAGGTTATTGAAGTTGGATGAAACATTTCTTATTACGGTTTGTATTTATTCTCGGTGGTGTTGTGTTACCAGTATGTAGATTTATCCATTACTAAACTATACGAGGGAAATCTGCTTAGTTTACGCAGCCCCTGCGTGACGGACTTTTTCCCTCAAGGGAAATCAGCTATTGTGGTCGTACTCATGACGCGATTTTCGAAAAAAGTCTTCAAATATCCATTGATCCTACCCAGGAGATGACGAAAATGAGGTCCGCTCAAAATTATATATATATATATATATATTGTCTGTTACCGCTCTTGCGGTCGCAATTTTTGTTTGATCGTTACCAAACTCGGTATTTAAACGTTTTATATAAAAATACTGATCAAGTTCGTTAATGGCTGAAATCGGAACAGTAGGGGGGGGGGGTTTAGAGGGGAGGATTTTGAAAATTCGAAGTATCTCCGTTCCTCGAAAAATTGTATAGAATCAATCTTATTGCAAATTAAATATACTATAAATATTGTTGTATACATGTATTCTCTATCTTGAATATTAACCGAGATATTTGCATTTTTATTAAACGTGGGAGGATAAACGAACGAGAGAGTTTCCCGCCAAAAGCTAGTTCGGCCGTATTCGTAACTGCTCTCGTGAAATTTCTCTATTGTAAAACTTCACGTGGGAAATCTGCTTAGTTTACGCAGCCCCTGCATGACGGACTTTTTGTAATTATCATTTTGTTAGTAATATATTTATGTAAATTCTATGAAAATGTTAGAAAGCAGCTACAAAGCGATTTCACTACTGGCATTAAGTTGTTTGAAATAGTGGATAGGCTAGTAAAGCTGTTTAAAGATAGAGTTAAAGACAAGTTTTTGGATCATTTACCCGAAAATCATTTCCTGTAATACGATTTCAATCAATACAAAACTCGCATAGAGTTTCTTGATTCTCCTGACCTGACTTGTGTCAATAGAATTCATTAAAAAATGTTTTTTTTTTTTCAGGATGTCAATTGTGGATCTAAAAATGCCTTTTACTTTTACTGCTTTAACGAATTAATGTTAAGTATATGTATTGAGTTTGAAATTAACATTGATGAATATTATGAGCAATTTTCAATTCTGAGTGATTCATTAAACATTGTAAGAAGATAAACTTGGCGTTGCTGAAAAATGTGGTTCTCTTTCCAAAAAGTAAGCAGATTACTCACGGGAACGTTTCTGGTACACACATTTGGCAACACCACCGTGAATGTTAAAGGAATAAATACAAACGGT
The DNA here is from genome assembly GCA_019009955.1 of Riptortus pedestris. Classification (NCBI taxonomy): domain Eukaryota; kingdom Metazoa; phylum Arthropoda; class Insecta; order Hemiptera; family Alydidae; genus Riptortus; species Riptortus pedestris. Next base: position 39,575,786 of record CM032231.1, read on the forward strand.
AATAAGAAATCATTCAGTCAATTTACAAGTTAATAGTTTCTACAACGGAAAGCGCCTGAATTGTAAACAAGCAGGGCAGCCAACTTTGCAGCGCTTAATAGACAGAATTATTCTATTATTATTTATTAACGCCCACTTTGAGCTACTAAGGCTAATTGGGACGGGTTATCTACAGGTCACCACCTATTTCTAGTCAGGTTGGGACTAAGGATTTTATTTAATCCACGTCACTCAATCATCATCACTGAATAAATTCTTATTGCCCAGGCGGGAATTGAACTCGCCACTCTAGGTTTGCCATGTGAGATAAAGGTCAACGCTTTAACTCACATGGCTAAATTCTAGGCCGGAAAGATAAACAATTAATGAAATATATCTGAATATAACATATTAATTTTATTTAAAACTATTTACTATAGCTAGTGGAGTAATTTGAAATGAATCAGAATAATTTCTCAATCACTCGATTTCAGTAATCCAAGAACGAAAGAAGGGGGGGGGTCTATAGAATGTATTTGTTTGTATCTCGTATAATAAAGCTTTGCAGAAACAATATTTGATATAACCTTATAATGAATTGGTTCATGATATAACTGCTTATTATAAATATGATACTAGTAATACTTACTGAAGGCGTAAAACTATAAAATCCAAATATCTCGGCTAATACTCATTATATGGAACATATGTACAGAACAACATTTATAGTAAATGCAATTTGCCATAAGATTGTTTCAATACAAATTTTCGATCCGACGTATAGTAACAGAGATATTTCGAAATTCCTCACCTCTACCCCCCCCTCCCCCTGGTCCGATTTCAGCCGTGAACGAGCTTGATCTTTCTTTTTACATAAAACGACTAAATATCGAGTTTGGTAACGATTAAACAATAATAGCAACCTCTAGAGCCGTAACAGAATATATATACATATAGTTTTCAATGAACCTCATTTTCCTAGGTAGGAGCGATGGAGATTTGAAGAACATTTTCGAAAATCGCGTCATGGTACAACTTGCCTTAAGAGAAATCGGTACTTGTGTATTATATCCACCACATTTTACTTCCACTAGTTCCACGCTAGAATGCGCTACTGTTTTAAGTAGTACGATTCATTGCCCGCAAGGGAGGTTATACTTACCTTATAACCTTCTACGGAATTATAATGATAAATAAAAGAAAAAACAATTTTTAAAAATAAAACATTTTATTAACATTTAGGAGGGAAATGTTTGGAAATACAATTTAAAATGGACTGAATGAATTCTACCAAATATGATTCCAGGTGATGCCTGGTTGTCCCACGCTGTTTTTTATTTCGCCACTTTGCACTTCCCCACATTCTCTCCACTTTTTGAGTATGTGCTTCAGTGTTAGGGTCAATAAAATTATATTTATGATTGACTTTCGCATGTTTGAATCCTTGTGTTTCTAATATATTCGTTTGGTAGCCTTTCCAGCAAGCAGAATATATTGTGCTACCATCTGCTATAGTCTGAATTATTTTCTCTAGAAGAGTAGAGGAATTTCTGTCAGGAACAGTCACGATAAACGAATCTTTTGTCTCTCGACAAATTCCTCCGAACACCCACTGTTGGGGTAAAATTCGTCCACAATTAGTTTTTCTTCTAGTAAATAGACTCTCATCTATTTCGACAATGCAGTTTGGTCCACCTATCTTCTTTTGAGGTTCGGTTTCCATATCTAAGAGACACAACTCCCTCATGGGTAATTCTGAGCTATTATCCGGTTAACTTCAATTCCCTCCATACTGTAATATTACATTAGTGTAGTGCTGAATATTAATATTCAGTCCTAATTATGTGTCGGAAAACGAAAATATATTAATAAACTTAATTTAGTAGTCGTCTGGCTCACTATCGGTATCTGGCTCATGAACGACGCGAGATAAATTTTGTAACACTAAAATTTCCAAAATACGCCATCGGTGGTTAAAACCGAGGGTGGGGGTTTTCTTGTTCTAACTTTAGTATAAAACAAGAGTACATCACATTTTTAGGGCGATTGGTCAGATCTACAATGGCGAGGACGAGCAACCTCGCGTCTTTCATGAGCCAGATACCGATAGTGCCAATCTGACCAATCGCCCTAAAAATGTGATGTACTCTTGTTTTGATGATGAATGTGATGAGATGTTGGTAGACCTGTTTGTTTAATTTCAGACGCTTTCCGTTTCAATTTATTCACTTAATATTGACGGTGGTGTTGTGTACCAGTATGTGATTGTATCTATTGTTAAACCACGAGGGAAATCTGCCTAGTTTACACAGCCCCTGGTGACGGACTTTAATTTGGGCCTCAGGTTTGCCCTGTGGGTTAAAGCGTTGTTAAACTGCAAATATCTCGGTTAATATTTAAGATAGAGAATAAATGCATATAATATTTACAGTACATTTAATTTCCCAATAAGATTGGTCCTATACAATTTTTCGATTCCGCGTATATTATCGGAGATATTTCGAATTTTTGAAAATGCACCCCTACTGGTTCAATTTCAGCCGTTAACTTTATTTTTTTTATTTTTGAGGTGCTAGATGGTGAAGGAATTATTATCTCAGGTAAGAAATAACGCCTCCTTCCTTCACTATTCTTTATTCGTTGTGACAGAGCGCTTTCAGAGCATACGCTCCATCATCAGTGCCCTGCTCTTCACAATGATGTGACAGGAACCAAGGATTCCCTGTGACTACAGGGAACTACAGTCACAGGGAATCCTTGGTTCCTGTTGCATCATTGTGAAGAGCAGGGCACTGATGATGGAGCGTATGCTCTGAAAGCGCTCTGTCACAACGAATAAAGAATAGTGAAGGAACGAGGCGTTTTTTCTTACCTGAGAAACTTCATCTTTCTCGATTAAATATCCAGTTTGGTAACGATCAAACAAAAATTTCTACTCCTAGACCGTTAACAAATATATATAATTTTGAATGGTCCTAGTTTTCGTTATCTCCTGGGTAGGATGATGGACATTTGGAGAAAAAGCTGAGTACGACTTCAATAGCTGATTTCCCCAATGTAAATTTGCTAAAAAACACCATGGAATTCTCTATCTACATGAAATCAACAACTATAGATACTGCAATACATGTTACATCAATTGGAAAAATATTGCTCTCACTAGATAACTCTACAAAAAGGGACTTAAAACTATATAAGAAATAGCACAGAATAATTAATACATAAGGCACACACACAATAGACAAGCTAAGCAAGAGTGTCAACAATAACAACGAAAATAAGCAACGCAAAGAAAATGAAAGTCTCAAACTTACTGCAGAAGGAAGAACTCCACACAGCTTTCAAAATTAAAAATATGCTGAGACAATCTCTTTAACAATAATGGGAATAAGAACATATATGAAATGAATGGGTATACAAAATTTCACATAAAAATGTGTACAAATTGCACATGACAATACAGAAAAAACAAGACAAAATATAATGAACATATACGTTCATTCAAACTGAATAAAATAGACTTCAATTTTGCTAGTCACTTAAACAATAACTACCACGGCCCAACAGTTATAGGGAAGAGCAAGAAACTGTTACACAGAATCACAAAAGGACGCAGACTAGACATTAGATAATATGGAAATTTAAAAACAGAAGACATTTAACAGAGATATTATTAATGAAAAGCTTAACAGTTCAGGAACAATATTGGGGCCACTTAAAACATTACAGAACAATCCAAGAAAGAAAGACTCCACCAGATGGAGGTTGTACTACAATAACAGGCATATTAAACCACAATGAATATGATGTACGTTTTAAATTATAAAAAATGAGAAAATAAGGAATGATAAATAAATTAAAATGAAAAATGCTTGCTAACAAAATGGAAAACCAAAGACAACATTTAAATGAAGACCATATTACCTGAGTGAACCAAGGCTACATCATTAAGGGCAGCTCATATACGCAAACGTGTAAACCATTCATTTCAAAGTAATTGTTTCAGAGATGGAGATGTTAATAGACCCAAATTTTAGAAGTTAAAAAAGAAATTAATAAGTTGAATATAGTATATGCACAAAATATACTTGCATAATTGGCATATCAACAATCAGTGCATATACATAATTACAAGTACAGATTGTTGATGTGCACGGTAAGATAGAAAGCCTGAAATAAAGGATTAAAAAGAGAAGGAAAAAAAAGTTGAATGTTCATTTTCATTTTAAGCAGCTAGGAGTATATTTATAAGTATTATCAAGTTTTTTCATAAAAATGAAGAAGGAAAAAAAAAAAAAAAAAGAATTAAACAAACAAATCTCATTCTTTGAGTGGAATTCAGATACCATTTTTTTATAAAATATATTTACAACTGGCATATAAAAAAAATGTATTCACAAAATATTTACAATGATGTACATTATTTAAAAATAAAGAAACTATTTACACTTTGCCACTAGAGTGTTAACAATAAGAATTTTTATAAATAATGAAAAATTACCATAAGCTTCTATTATTTTACATATTTTGAAATCTTTATTGAATGATGAAAATAAAATAAATATATCATAATTTACAGTAAATAAATATTTCAACTCTTTTCAAAACGATGACAATTTTATCAAATCTCATCTTCAAGAGAAGCGTCATGTGACATTGCATGCTTATGAAATCTTGTTTCAGTTCTGAACCTCATTCCACAAATAATACAAAAGAAGGGGCGATCCTCAGGGTGTTCAGCAGCAGTATGCGAGCAAAGTTCACTTTTTTTGGAAAACCCCATTCCGCAAATACTACACATATGGGGCTGACCCAAACTGTGACCTGTAAAAGTTTATTATTACAATTTATTAATATATAATTTAAAATAAACGTATCAGACGAAGGTCTGTTATATAGGCAATGAAAATTGCTTTACAAGTCAGAGCTCTGAGTAGGCAAATGTTCAACAATGTAAAAGTTGTGTATTTCGAAGAAAGTTAAAATCTAATGAGATGTAACTTAAGATTTCTCACCTATCTCGTTTGATATGTTTGGACATGAAATAACATAAAAGATTTTAATGTGATTTTAAGCTGAGGAAGTAATTATTTTTGCCTAAGTTAAATATAAGTCATATAAGGGACTATTTTTAAAAAGTCTGTCAAGCAGGGGCTGTGTTAACTAAGCAGATTTCTCACCTGCACCATGTAATTGCATTTATCTCAAAACTTAAAAGTTCAACGAGAACAATATTCGGTATTTAAGGTTCAAATAAAGTGCTTCATAACATAATAGAATATTGTTAATATAAGATGAGTAGGAGAGGGGCTTTACTGAAGACCGAAAACTAAAAAAATGCAAATATCTCAGTTAATAATCAAGATAGTGAAAAAATGTACATAACAACATTCATAGAACATTACTTGTGCAATAAGATTGGTTCTATACAATTTTTCGACCCGACCCTTAATAACGGAGACATTAAGAATTTTCAAAATTCTCCCTCTGGTCCGATTACAGCTGTTAATGAACTTGATCTTTCTTTTTGTATAAAACGATTATATATCAAGTTTGGTAACGATAAAACAAAAAGTGAGACTGCTAGAGCGGTAACAGACAAATATATATATATAGTTTTGAACGGACCTCATTTTCAGGTAGGATCGATGGACATTTGAAGAAAAATTTCGAAAATCGCGTCATGAGTACTACCTCAGTAGCTGATTTCCCATAAAGTAAATCTGCTAAAACAGAAGTAACAGGTTTCCTTGAGTTTGATAGTCAAATTTTTGGACCTGCACTATCCAATAAATAAGGGGTTTATTTCAGAATGAACTTAACTGTTTGATGTGAAAATAAAGAAAAAAAATAGTATTATAGGTACAATCTAGCAAGAGTTTAATAAGAATTGCTGCTAATGTCAGTAATGGAACTAAAACTCGTTCCTCGAAGTAGATTACAAACACTACAGAAATGCACAAATTATCTAAACACAAAATGGCAAAGATCAGACATTATTCAGATAAACTGAAAGTAATGATGATGTAGATAAATTTTAATAAAATATGTTATAATGAAAGAAAATATATACATAAAGGCATCAAATTAAGTTATCATTCACAAGCCTGTCTCATTGTACTCTAGACGCAAGAAGAGATTTTCAAATTTTCATTTTATTCTAATGAATAATAATAATTATCAGTGTAGTGAAGATGCTAGTTTAAATAGATATAATTCCATTAAAATATTATTCTATTTTTATTTTTCAACAAGTGGCGGGTAATCAAAATAATATAACTACTGAAACAGCTTCTATATTTTTCACCTTTATGATTGATTCTACTGTTAAATGAATCACTAGTATGTGATAACTAACATGTTTCATACTTAAATAAGTAATACGCACTAGACTAAACAAACCAGTTTGCATTTATTGTATTTGAACAATGGAAATAATTACTTGTTATTACAAATGTTAATTATTAACTAACAGAAATAATAATAATGGGTTTGGCGCTTAATGATTAAATGCCTCAATATTTTATTTAAACTTAAATAAAACTAACAAATCCTTAAGATTCATACTCTTGATGTACTATGAGATGGAAGAAGAACAAGCCTCAACATATGCAATACTACACTATTGAACAGAATTTCTATAGTAATGGACATTATATTTACGTTTACATTTTTTTTTTTTAAATTAAAAAAAATAAAATTGGTCTAGATTGGCGGGTACGATTCCCGCCCTGGGCAGTAGAAATTTATTTAGTGACGGACTCATTAAATAAACTAAGGAGACACACCCTGGCTAGAATAAAGTCCGTCACGCAGGGGCTGTGTAAACTAAGCAGATTTCCCACGTGAAGTTTTACAATAGAGAAATCTGCCTACTAATAACAATAGTAGTAACGAATCTCTAAACCAATCACGAGGGACGAACAGTTAAAGAAACGGCCGAACTAGCTTTCGGCAGAGAGTCCCGAATATAGCCGACTTCTGCCGACCACACACAATACAAATGCAATTATCTCGGTTAATATTCAAGATAGAGCATAAATGTATATAACAATATTTATAGTAAATTTAATTTGTAATAAGATTGATTCTATACAGTTATTCGATCCAACGCATAATAACGGAGATATTTTGAGTTTTCAAAAATCCCCTCTCCCATTTGTCCGATTTCAGCCATTAACGAACTTGATCTTTCTTTTTACATAAAACGATTAAATATCAAGTTTGGTAACGTTCAAACAAAAATTGCGACCGCTAGAGCCACAACAGACAAATTATATTATATTATATATATATAATTTTGAACAGACCTCATTTTCGTCTTCTCCTGGGTAGGATCGATGCAAAATTTGAAGAAATTTTTAAAAAATCGTGTCATGAGTACGACCTCAATAGCTGATTTCCCTTGAGGGAAATCTGCTAAAAGGGTGTTAACCTGCAGATAACCCATCCCGTTTAGCCATAAAGGGGACATAAATAATAATAAACAAACAATAATTAAAAAAAATATTTGTCTTATCTCTTTATAATTTAAAAATATTTGGAAAACATAAAATTAATCCTTAAAAAATGAGCACAAAAAACAAGGATAACTATAAGCAAATGCCTGCCTTGAACATGGATGATGAAGTTGGCTCTGTGGCGAATCTTTTTCCCACACAGTTGACATTCAAAGGGCTTTTCACCAGAATGTATGAACATATGTTCTTTGAGAGTTGCTTTCGTAGATAAAACACGTCCACAGATGTCGCATGAAAGACCTGGTTTAGACTTAGCACGCATATGTGAGTTGAGATGTGCCCAACAAGATTGCTTAGACCTGAACCGTTGGCCACACTCTCTACATGTGTACTCACGTGTAAGAACTTTGTGTTTCCTTACGTGACGATCCAATTCATCTGCGTCTTCAAAACACTGCCCACACATTTTGCATCTGAAATGAAAGTTCACAAATTATAAAAGTAGTCATGAAGTAATTATATTATTGATAATATTTGTATCAATGTAAAAATTGTTGTATTTCAGTGGATTTTTAGAACGGGAAATACTGCTAGTAAATAACTAATTATTGAATTATATTTTATTTGAGGCACAGTTTTTGAAGTAGAACCTGGGTACACTGGATGTCTAATCCAGTACTCGTTCACTTGAGTTATAAGCTCAGCTACTGGTCTGTACGAAGAACTTTCCTCACAAATAGGACACCCTGAGTTGATATTGAAAAGTGTTTACACTTGTTAGGAGTATCCCACTTTAACCCTTTGTCTCTTGGAGGCGGGTAGCAGAGTTCAGTCGATTTAGCCCAAATATTTCCGATCTTCAGAGGCTATTTTTGTCAAGTACACTAGCACCCTCTAGGGGTTTCACTGGGAACCTCTGAAGTCAAACATTTCCCACTAGATCGCGTAAATTATTTGTTAGAGAAGCACAAAGGGCTCAGGGGGTTGAAATTCACACCCTCCTGCATAGCGATCAAAGGATAAGCAATTAATTGCCAATTATCATCCTTCTTCAATACCTTTCTCTCCAGAGGACACATGTTTGCACCTGAAGTACAAGTGGTGCAGTATTGGACTTTATGTCCAGGATACTTGGGTTCGACTCCTGGCTGGGATTTATTTTTCTTAAATAAAAATACATACATCATTATTATCATTCGGTGCCAAGAAGGGCAAATATTGTTTCATTGTGGTGTATCCCAGCCAATAAACAAATACGTTGTGATTTTGGTGAAGCGTACCTCACAGCTTCATTTAACACGATTTTTAAAAAAATTAAAAGGTCCTTTTCACTGAATACTGCAGCTCTGGAAATTGTACACATTACTATATATGTATATAATTTTGAGCAGACCTCATTTTCGTCATCTCCTAGGTAAAATCAATTAACATTTGTGGAAATTTATTGAAAGTGCCTCATGAGTACAACCTCAATAACGCTAATTTCCCTTAAGGAAAATCTGCTAAAATTGACAGGCCTGTGATTTCGATATTCCATATGTATTTACACAAAATCCAGAGTGTCTAGAATATATTTTCTTAAAATTTAATTTTATAGCAAACTTTTTATCAAAACTCTTAAAAAAATACAATAAAAAAAATGACAAACCTGTGATTTGGATGAATAGTATGGCTATTGATATGCATAACGAGACTGGCTTTACTTCTAAAAATCTTGTCACATAACATGCAGATATATTGCCGATCATTTGAATGTGTCAGCATATGCTCATTAAGAGAAGTTTTAGAAGAAAGTGCTTTGTTGCATACTTTACAAACTGGTTCTTTCTCAGCTATATGACCTCTCCTTCTATATTCGAAGTGACTCAGATTGTGTGCATTGAGTTGTCGACTTGTCTTAAAATTTTTGCCACAAGGTGTACAAAAATATGCTTCTTCCCGATGCCCTTCACAATCCTCATCGCCTAATGACAAAAGTAGATTTTATATTTTAAATAACTATAAATAAACAATAACTTTCTTTATTAATTTCAAATAAGGAAAATTTTAAAAGGGATACTAGCCCTGAATGTCATTTAAATGAGAAATTTACTAGTATTCAAATATTATAAATGATGTGTTGTTTCGCTTAACCATGGCAATCTGAACATTCATTCCTTGTAAAATCATAGTTATTTGTATAAAAACCAAACTTTTATTTATCACAACTGTTATTTATCAATTTATTTAATCCAGGAGTTCCTGACACCACTAATACTAGTCAATAGATCCTGTAGAAGTGGATCTACACCTCTATAAAAGGAAATGTATTCAGCCTTTTATCTTCAAATGAATCGGAGAGAGCAATTGACAAATGAAAAGGTAAAAGTCCCCAGAGAGACCTATTCAGATATAAGGAGGGAGGGGGGTCTCCAACTAAGACCAGGTTAAGCACTCAGAAGTGAGGTGTCATAAAAACATTGCGTCAAAATGATTAGCAACCAGGTGCTTGCAAAAGAATGGAGTCCTGAGCTGAGGCAAGGCATTGCAGATACACCTTTTGATAAGTATATCTTTATATATAGTCAGCAGTCAGAATGACCAAAGGAAATGGCATGTACTACAAGGATACAAGTGTGTCAAGGACAGCATATACGGAACCAGGCTAAAGGGAAGATTGTCTAGTACAACATTAATCAGTGTGAATGTCCTTTATAATGGTATTGATGATAAAACGATAGAACCTTTTGTGTGACCGAGGAACACAATAAAATACCAAAGTAATGCTAAATTAGTATTAGGAGATTTTAATGCCTAGATATGAAGGGAAAAAATATCTATAGATCACAAGTGGACAACACACCAAACATGAGTCAATGAATGAGAATGGTAAACAGACTGTGATTTGCTGGGCTTAGAGTATGAAGGTTGTGATCTTATGTTCCTGCAGTTGAAGATCCTCAAGGAAACTTGGTAGAGCTGAGGCGACTATACTTGGAAATTCAAAACTTTGATCAGCACTACAAACTTCTCTTATTCTCAAGTCTGATGCTTGAAACTACTGAGAGCTGTATGTGGAAGACAGATGGAGGAGGCTGAAAAGTATGATCAAAGATATGGTATGTGAGGTGTTTATTACCGAAAAAAAAAAAAAAGGTTGACTGAAAATGCTTCAAAGCAACACACATATATACCATACATAGTCTGAATACAAAACACTAAAAAAAGGCTTTGTGAAAAGAACAATTTCATGAAACTATAACACTGAAGGATACAAGAGCATTTTCAGTTAGGGAAGTCATATAAGTTCTAGAAGGCTGCCAAATGCCTGAAATAAGGATTTTCTCAAGAAGACAGTTCTGCCTGGACCAGCATGGAAATCTTTTAGACTTGTGATCAGCTGGGCTCAATGCTTTGGTCAAATGCTAATCCCAAAGACAGATCAAGCAATGCCCCTCCAAATTAACAATTTTCATATCAATGGCATAGAGAAAGTGGTGATATTCAAAGAAGGCAAGAATATTGAAATAATATCATTTTTCTGAAAACTAACATCTAATGGCCACAGATGAAATCCTCTTGGAATCTCCTCAAGTATGGAGGAGATGACATCTGGACAAATGTTTGAAAATATGCAGAGAGGTGATCATTGTCCCTGTACACCAATTAATTTAAATATGAAAACTATCAGGGTGGGTTTTGCATGGAATTATTTAATTGAGACCATCCCTTTTCTCTTAGGCAAAGTTTGAGAAGGCGCCATGTACTTCTATGGCTGTGCAGTAAGCCCTCTGATTTAAAAGTCTCTCCAAGAAAAGGTGTAAATTCACAAAACAGTCATGGAAACTAAAGTTATTACGTCAGTGTAACATGAACTCTCATCAAAGAAACAGTAGAGACCTCCTGGCCAGGGAAAGCTGTAGGAAAACTAGTTGTAGGATTAAGAGAGCAGCACAGCTGCAGGAACAGGAATAATGCCAAACTAGTGGATTTGAATGGTGAGCTTCATATATCATCAGTGCTATTAAGTCAGACTGCTTCCTGAGATTGACTAATCAGGCCCCACAATAGTTTAATTGGAAGACCATGCTCACTGACAGGTCACAATGATGGGGATCAGATTTTTGTGGGAAGGTCGCTTCTCCAGTTTCATTGCTGCCACTTTCTCATCTTCCTTGGGTACACATGCTTTCTCAACTATAACCTCTTGAGGCCTCTCTGATACAGGAACGGGTGATACGATTTTCCCAGGAGTTTCAGTAGGAGATGGTGTATTCTCTTCTGGAACAGTAATTGCAATCGGTTTCACTTTATCTTCTTCATGTTCCTCTAATTTGGCTGGAGGCTCTAGTAGCTTCTCTTTCTCGACCAGCTTTTCCTGACACGGCTGCGGCAATTCCTCTACCCTCGCCGTATCCTTTGGAAAGTCTGTAGGCTTTTCATCCATGGCTTTTACATTGTCTTTGGGTTTCACGTCATCCTCGGGAGGGAGAACCCCCTCTTTCAGTGATGATTATTTCACCAAATATTAAGATGTCAATGTGATTGTAAAAAATGTACATAAAATTCCCAAGTAATTGAAGGTACATTACTTAGTTAATAGATTTGGGTAATTATCATTTTACAACCATCTTAAAATAATGGTTATTTTCATCTAACTTTACTTTCCCACTCCCAACATTATTCCAATGAACAAGTTTACGAGAAAGATGTGTAGAATGACAATTATAGAATATTAAATATTTAACAAGATTGATTATACAGTGCTTTTCAATCCAACAACAGCAAACAGCAAAATGTTTTATTTACACCCTTAATTGAGTCCTAATAATGTTGCTAAATAATATGAAAAAGCCGTTTCTTCAATTGTTTTGAATAACAATGTTTATTATTACTCTGGGAGAGCATAAAATATTTAATAGTGAAATTTACTTATTCCATTAAAACTTATGTGAAACTTACCACAAACATTGCAAGCAAGAGATGAAATAAAGTCAGGGTTATCTGGATCAAAATCGAAACTTCTATTATCATTTTCTATGTGTGTTATCTGAAATCATTTAGTTATGGATTAAAAACAAAAATAAATAAATTTCCCAATTTTTTAGTGCTCTATTAGTACAAAACACCAATATAAGTAATTACAAAGAATAATATTTCAAGTTGAACTAACTGTTATTTTGATAGAAAGCTAAAATATCAAGGGACCACCATCTCATGCATTAACAAGTTACAATGAAACAAGCAAACCCAGATAAGCAATACACAACTAAACAAATAATAAAAATATTGGAGGAAAGCTGCACCTTATTACGATTTATAGGATGTCAATATACAATACCAAAGGCTAATTAAGAAAATTAAAACCACATAGTCAAAGTCAGAGCACTAGAATGAAAATTGGCTATAGTTTCATTCAAATGTGAGGGACACACACACACACAAATTCTTAAGAATTAACAAGAAGCTATTATTTTCGTAACAAAATAAAAACAATAAAAAAAAGTAATAAGAAGGAAACTATTTAATATTTAAAATAGTGGCTAATGAACAACATAAGGAAATTGTTTTCTTCAAGGTTTATTATGGTGGCAGAGAATAAAATGAATTTAGCAACTTTTATTTTGGATTCCACGTAATTTATAGAAAAATAAGCTCTTTACTGGAAATAGGGAGATCTAGAAATATGACTGTCCAATGAAAAGAAAAAAAGTTCATCACTCTGAGCTAAGATTTCCCACTTTCCCGTGACACATAGATGCCACCAGTGTAGCTTGAAATTTAAGCTGGCATGATGTCTGGTGGTAGGAGAATTATAGAATAGAAATTTTAGTTTTGAAGAATATATGAAAATAAGTCTCTAATCAATCTTCCTCGACTATTGGACCCACCATAATCATGGATAGCATTTATTATAAATAAATATCATCTAAAATGTAAATATTTCCTGTCAAAAACCAATCCGAGTACATAAATACATAATGGTAAATGTGCGTAGAAAACAAAAACAACATTTCCCAGGAAATAAATTAACACAATTAACTGTTTTAGCCTCCTGACAACTTTTGCTCCCCCTTGAGAGTTATTGCAACATTGCTTCATTTAAATTTTTTATCCAAAGCAGGAAAAATTCGAATTTTCTAGTAATTTATATACCTAGTGTAAATAAATAACAGTGGTACCCTAAAAATGATTTAATTTGCATTGTCAAAGCGAGGGAGATAGTAGCCACCCCCCCCCCCCCCCCGTAACCTCAAATTATATTGAGTTTAAACGCATATTGACTTTCGTTATAATGACATTACCAAGTAACGTTTAATAGCTATAGTCATTTCAATAATGTCGACATATCGGAGGAAATAAGATAATTTAAATCACAATTGAAGAGCTTGATTCCGCACAACTCCCGCTATCACAGGATATGCAAATTCAGCATGACTTTGTTTAAATAATACATTATACAAATTAAATAATTGAAATGATCTTATAGTTTAAATTTTTATTGTAAATAAATAACGAAATTATTTTCTAATTAAATAAAATAAAAAATGAGAAGGTTAGGGGTTGGAGATTTATAACCTTCCTAATTCGAATCATATAAGTCTAAAAACCGAACATCGTTTGTCATAATATGCCTATATTAAAAAACTTTAATAAGTGCTACTAAAATTGTTGATTTCTGCCTTAGTGTTAATATACATCTCGTGTATACTTCGAAGTACGACAAAAGTGAATATTACTCAAAATAAACACCTACGTGCATGTATGCCGAAAAGCCAATAGGAAACGAAGTACAGCAATTATTTCTATAATGCCTCCCCAACTACCCCCCCCCCCCCCCCGCTTCTGGTCGACCATACAAATTTTGATATAGCTTAACATGGAAGACTTAATGCTAATTCACATGCTGAGTTTTATTTAGTTTGTTTTAGTCATTAGTGTTCAATAAAATTGTTGATTTCCACTTTAGTTTTTAGCATATACCTCGTGTATACTGCGTTGTACGACAAAAGTGATATAACAGAAGTTACTAAAAATAAATACTTTCTGATAAGTGCATGTATGCCAAAAAGCAATAGGAAACGAAGTACAGTGATTTTTCATATAATGTATCCCCACTTCAGGTCGTCCCTGTAAATTTTAATATAACTTATAATCATGGAAGAGTTAATGCTAATTCACATGCCAAATTTTGTTTATTTTAGTCATTAGCCCCCTAAAAATTGTTGGTTCCCGCCTTAGTATTTAGTGTACATCTCGTTTATACTTTGATATAAGACAAAAGTCTTTAAAACAAAAGTTACTTTAAATAACAGAATAAACAACTTTTGTTATATGCATCTTTGCCGAAAACCCAATAGAAAGCGAAATATCGCGATTTTCTGTTTGTTCCTAAAAATATTTGTATAGCTTATAAGCAAAGGAGTTACTTTAAGGTCGGTTTAGTCTTTTGTGACCAATAAGATTGTTGACTCTCGTTATAGTTTTTTGCATATATCTCGTTTATACTTTGGTATATGACAAAAGTGTATATATCAAAAGTTACTCTACATAACAAAATAAAAAACTTTTGTTATGTGCATATTTGACAAAAAAACAATAAGAAACTAAATATTGCTATTTTTAATTTCATGCTTCCCCTATAACCCCCACTCCTGTTTGTCTCAGAGAATATTAGTATAGCCTATAGTCTAAGTTGTGTTAATAGTAATATACATACCAAGTTTCATAACATTTGGTTCTAGTTTGGACAAAAAAAGGTAACAAAAAAACATATAAAACAAACAAACAGACCAAAGCTACAAATTGCATACATGTCAATGGCATGTGAAACGAAAAAGTATTGTGAAATTTCTAGAAAAAAAATCAATGTACACACAGAAGTTACAATTTATATATATATATATATATATATATATATATATATATATATATATATATATAATGTGATGTCATCAATTTGGATTCTATGATCTTAGGGATTTCAATGTTCAATTTGTTTGGTACCATACTTGATATATCATATAAAACTGAATATAAAGTGCATTTGATGGATAAGGAGGACAGGATTTATAAGGGAGTAAAATATAAAATCATCTACATTTATATAAAAAATAAAAAAGTATGTCACACAGGAGCTGCATAAACTAAGCAGATTCCTTCGTGTCGTTTTGCAATAGATAAATCTACGTACTGGTAACACTTAACACCACTGTGAATATTAAGTGAATAAATACAAACAGCAATGAGAAATATTTCAGTCAATTTTAATAAGCTCCCAAGGGAAAGCGCCAGAATTGTAAACAAACAGGTCTGCCAACCCCTTGCAGCTGAACAGATAAGATAGAAATATTCTTCAGCAGAAAGAAAAACAATTACTCAAACATTTTTGAATATAACATACTAATTTTATTGAAAACTATTTACTACATCTAGTAGTGTTATTTATAATGACTTAGAATAATTCTTATCTCAATCACTCAAATTTTAGCAGTCCAAGAACTTAAGATGGAGGGAGGGGTTAACAGAACATATTTGTATGTATCTTGTATAATAAAGGTCTCTTGAAAACAATATTTGGTATTTAAACATAGAACAAAGTGATTTTTTATATAAAAGAGTAATGTTTATGTGACTTGAGTAGAAGTGGAGGTTTCCTGAAGGCTGAAAACTGCAAATATCTCGGTTAATATTCAAGATAGGGAATAAATGTATATAACAATATTTATAGTACATTTAATTTGCAATAAGATTGGTTCTATACAATTTTACCGCTACTATGCGATCTAACGTATAGTAATGGAGATTTTTTGAATTTTTGAAAATTCCCCTCCCTCCCGCTGGTCCGATTTCAGCCATTAATGAACTTGATCTTTCTTTTTACATAAAATGATTAAATAATGAGTTTGGTAACGATCAAACAAAAATAGCGACCACTAGAGTGTTAACAGACAAATATATATAAAATTTTGAAAATCGTGTCACGATTATTACCTCAACAGTTGATTTCCGTTACTCTAAGGGAAATCAATCAGCTAAAGCAATTATGTACTACAATTGTTTTACGCATGTTGTACTAATTTGAATATTAATCAAGTTCTTCTTCTTTAAACTGGCTTTCTTGAGGACTGAAGAAGAACGGTTAATATTCAAGATAGTGAAAATAGGTACATGACAACATTTATAGAACATTACATTTGCATTAAGATTGCTTCTATACAATTCTTTAATTTGACACATAATAACGGAGATATTAGGAGTTTTCGATAATCCTTCCCTCTTAACCCCTCCCCCCTCAAATGGTCGGATTTCAGCCATTAACAAACTTGATTTTTCTTTTTACATAAAACGATTAAAGTTTGGTAACGATTAAACCAAAACTGCGATCCCTAGAGCAGTAACAGATATATATATATATATATATGTATATATAGTTTTGAACGGACCACATTTTCATCCTACCTAGGTAGGATCGATGGACTTTTTAGGAAAAATTTCGAAAATTGTGTCATGAGTATGACCTCAATAGCTGATTTTCCGTAAGGGAAATCTTCTAAAAGTCGCTGATTATTATAACTCCCCAACTGATAGCTTTATTGAGCCCTAAAAATAGAAAAAAAAATGCAACACCACAGTCAAGAATGTATTAAGTAACAACTTATGGATAAAGTAAAAAATTTGAAAAACAACTTTTACTATGAAATAATAACATTACAATGTAACTGAGTAATAAAATTAAATAGTATTTTCCAACCTGCATTTTTCTGACAGATATCAGAATTACATTAAGCATTATCTAAGTAGAAAATTTTATAGCTGTTATAAAATACTTTTCCTTTGAGAATTTTCAGGGGGAAGGAGGGAAAAAAGCCATGCACTAAAATGTGAAAAGTTGTAAGAGGAAGGCAATATAAGCTACTCTAAGGGAGTGAGAGACAAGTAGACAGTCTAGTCAAATATTATCTTTCTACAATGGCCAACACCCAAGCAAAGCATAATAATGAGGCACTACACACGTGCATATCATCCAGCGATTCTTCGTTCATTTTAGCTAGCATCTCTTCCACTGTTTCTTCTGTATCCTAGGCAGAAGTTGAAAATATTTTATGCATAATATTAAAAATGTTATATAAGAAATACTTATATATTGTAAGTAGTTTCCTATAGTTGAGGTTTTGAATCAACATATTTTTCTAGAAAACGTTTAGCCTAAAAAACCTGACTGATTTTAACAATTCAATGAATTCCAACACTTGGTTTTAATTTCAAGCCTAACTAATTTCAGAATATTTCAGTATTGAACAATGGGGTAACTGGTACAAATAAAAAAAATCTATTTCACATAATCAAGACTTACAGCCCTATCATCAATGGAATCTCTCTAAACTTGTAACAAAAAATCTTAGCTTGAAGCTAATATTGAACAGAGAAAATAAAATACAAAAACTGAATGTAATGCATAAAGACACACTCTCACGCACCCATGCACACACCTGAAAAAACATTTAAAAGAAATGAAACCATTAAAATTATTTTTAAAAAAAGTAATTAAAAATATATGTAAATGTTTGTATGCATTGAAATGTATTATTCAATTCATTATAAAGTAATAAAAACACAAAGTACCTCATACAAGCTATCCGAAGGTTACGTAGATTTATCTCAGCAAGAGGAGAAGGTTATTTTACGTATACTGATCTAAGTTAAACACGAAAAAATGTTCTGCAATTTTTCTTTCAACAGAAACACACAATCTTACAGATCCCTTCAAACCCCACAAACACTGACTAATTTGTTAATTTTTTTAATATCCCAATATTTATAGAGATAGGTTAATTTGTTTAATGTTAACACAGTAAACAAAAGTTGATACAAACATTAAAAACAGAAATATTTTAACCAAAGGTATGTTTAAAACAAATATTAAAAAACAGTTAAAAGATACTTGCAGACAAAAAACAACGAAAACATCATATTTGTCAACAAATCACATACTTCTAGGCTCGTTACTTTAGATAAAAGAGTATTTTAAATAATGGTAGTAAAAACACATGTATATTCTTCTCTAATATAAGATATTTCAGTTTGTAAATTCGATGTCAAAATTGAAGTAATTCCTCACCTATGGAATTCTTTAGGAAAAAAAAAAGCTTCTTATTCTATTATTTGCAAATACATTTAAAGGTCTCTTTATAAAATTAAGGATGATCGGGACAAAGAATCACCCTTCACTAGTCTGAGTGGGATTAGGAATTATACTGAGCCCATCAACTACTAGATAAGTTCCCTTTGTCTGTGTGGGGATAGAACCAATGACTCTGTTATCCAAGTATATTAAGATGAACTCCTTAACACACACAGCTAACCTAAGCCCTTAAATTCTGTTTTATCTATAACACTTCCTTTATGATAGTTTGACAAATCAGGACAGGTTACTATACTTTTATAGAGAGGAAGAACACAATGTAGTGAGTTTATTACTAAATAAATTTCTATTGTCCATACGTGAACCATGATGATTCTACAATTACCATGTGAGACTCAAGTTGCGAATATGAGTCCAAATAAATATTATGCCTTTCATGGAATATGAAATATGGTTTATTATATTTCAATCATGTCAAATTTCTTAAAGCTTAGTCTTTAGC
Organism: Riptortus pedestris; assembly: GCA_019009955.1. NCBI lineage: Eukaryota > Metazoa > Arthropoda > Insecta > Hemiptera > Alydidae > Riptortus > Riptortus pedestris. The sequence continues at coordinate 39,594,852 of CM032231.1, forward strand.
ATCAGAGCATCATCTGAATTGTTGAAGTAGACTCAATGTATAGTAAGATTAAAATAACAAGGAATACTGAGATTTCTGTTTAGACATTGTACAGTGAGCTCCCAAGGAAGGATATTAATTCAACTTTAATATAAGAAATTAAATGACTTTGAAAATTGTTATACCTGGAATACATGTTCTAAATCTAAATATACACATCGACATGCAAAAGTTTCACATCAACATGATGAAGATTCAAGATCTATGTCTGTCAGACATAGGGTCTATGACATGCTAATCCATTAGTTTCTGATGTACCTCTTTGAGCAGCCATATAATGGACCACCCACTCGATGCAAGCAGCTCAACCATGAGAGGTAAGAGACCAAGAACCATACCAGGCTCCTATCCATTCTTTCATGAGACAATTGAGTACATACTTGAAGAAAGAAGAAGTGTTCTGCAACGCTACCACAAAAGGCAGAGAAAGCACTAGGCTGACCACGACCCTCTTACCACAGATGTGTGGCGAGCCATGGTTTCATAGTCTTTGGAGCTAAAGATCTTCATTTATCATCCATATTACTTATAATACAATTTTTAAGTATGAATTGGTCCCTCACTCAATGAAAAGAGGTAAAGAACTAATAAAACTAGTAAATTATACATCTATCAATCAGTAGGACTCATTTCTGGGACTTAAATAACAAACGACTAATACAGGGATAACAACGACTAATACGGGGTTGGATAACAATCATATCTGCCCTAAATAATTAAGAAAACTTAATACCTTTTACAGTATTATTGGATACTTGAATTAGTTTGTAGCATTATCTAATAGAAGGCTCCACTAGTAGAGTTTTTAAATTGAAGGCATGACTCATCCTCCGCATAATCCTGCTGCCACTGGGCTTTGTTTTTAAAGCAAGTCATTTGGTTACAGTGAAATAACAAATCGTTTTACTTTATCTAATATATCTAATTTCGTACCAGATACTGTTTTTGTGGGGGTTCTTCATTACTGTAACATGAAGAAAAGCACTGCTGAAAGCCATCAAATTTTAGTAGATGTTTTAAGAGAGGCATGTTCTAACTGAGCAAGCATGTTGGAAGTGGTTTGCTTAGTTTAAAAATGGTGATTTCGAGAAGAATAAATAGAGTTGTGGCTCGATGAAGACCTATATGCCACAACCTTTAAGATTTGGATGATCATAGGGAGTCAGAAAAATCCTGAAATTTTTGAAAAAAATATGCTACAAATTAACTCAAACACCCAATAATAGGATGTAATTGAATATAGTGCACCACTCACTTATAATTATATGTATCAAACAAATATGAAATATATAAATAAAATGTCAACACATGCTTCCTAAATTAAAAACTGAGACTTAAATGTGCATATATGAACATGTTATGCTAATCAGGAGTGGTTATCTAAAGGATACTAACCTTTTCTAGCCAGGCTGGGGGTAAGGGTTTTATTTAGTAGTAAGTTAATAGCCCACATAGGTGTGGACCACGTGACTTAAGATTTATCATCAATACTGATGATACTAAAACCAATGGCTAACCTGAGCCCTGTGAAACTTCAGTAATTTTAAGAACAAATCCTTAATTATTTATTCCACGAGACCTATTCTTTAATACATACCTGATTTAAATTATATTGGAAAAGTCTTGTGTCCAATTTCAAATTGATGAGCAATTAACAAAACAAAGAGATTCACAATCATATGATAATATGTTTAAGTGTGAAAATATATTAATTTGCCATAACATATGTTGAATAGATAGATGAATATAATTAAGACACCTTCATTCTTTTGGAGTTTGGTATAGTTCATAAAGTTATGGTCTATTTGTTGTATTTATTAGTGCCCACATTGTGTTACCAAGCCTAATTGGGGAGGGATACCTATTAACCCTTTTCTTTTCAAGCCAGAGTGGGACTAAGGATTTTATTTAATGGGTTTGTCACTACTTAAATTCCATTTTACCCAGGTGAGCATCAAACTCACAATTCTGTGTGTGTTTACCAAGTGAACTGTGAAGTGAGCTGAACTATAGGTTCCATTGATATTGTAGAGGATGGCTCACCAAATTAAAGTGGGGTTTCATCTTAGCTTGAAAAGGTGATTTAGTCAACCCTTTTGAATAACTAAAACTCTATAATGTGAACTTAAGTAAATATTACACATAGGCCAGAAGAGTGGCACAACTCAAAAAGCAATCATCTTTAAACAAGACATTTAACACAAATCTCTTGTATTAAATTACATATTTGTATATATGTGTATGTACACACAAACACGCACACAAAAATATATGCCTTATTTTTGATTAAACATAGTTTGTATTTCAAGTTTCTCTATAAATTATAAGGATTACTTTATTTTCAGAAAAAAGAACTCACCTCTGGTTCTGAAACTGGTTCGTCTTTAATAACTATTTCAGATGTAAGTGAATGTTCTTCTGTTTGTTGACTGGACACATTATTATTGTTAAATGTATTTGGGATTTGTTTTTCTACTTCGTGTGAAATAGTTATGTGCTCAATTTTCTTTTCAGGTTCATCTTGTTTTGCAGATTCCTTGGCAGATTTTAATGTATCTTCCTAAAAGAAAACTGTTCCAATTAGAAACCATGAAATAAAGGGGGCAAAACACTTGAAATCAAAGATTTTCCAAAGATGTTGGAAAGACTCGCAGGGTGATAACATTCATTAGACTATTCTGTGATTCTCAATTTTAAGAACCACCTGTTGTAAATAAGATGAGCTTGACATGAGGTGTTTAGAGATATAATATTTTTAATAAAAATTGCAGGTATAGGAGTGGGGAGGGCATTACAAAAAATTAGAAATACATATATTGAAGCTTTGTTTAGGAAAATCTAAAGGTTGGAAGGACTCTCCTCACACATAAGGTGCCAATGACAATATCTTTAATTACTGCACTATAAAAATTTTCTCTGTCATAACAAGGATTATAGAAAGAGCATTGGACAACAAATTAAGGCCATATTTACCGCTATCAAGTTACCGGAGGATTTACTTCATGCCCAGGTACATTTTTTAATTTAATAATTAATGACTGCAATCAAGATTTTAAAAGAAGAAAAATCTATTACAATTTTGTATTTATGGATTTTTCAAAGACTTTTGTTATATACACTTTTTTCGTCTAACAAAGTATAAATGAGATTCACGCTAAAAACTATAGTGGGAGTCAACAAATTTATTGGGCATGAATGACTAAACCGAACTTTGTATGTGGGTTAGCATTAGAACTTCCTTGAATAAAAGCTATATGAATATTTTTAGAAAAGGACAGGAGTGGGGAGGCCTGAAATGAGATATCGTGATATTTCATTATCAACTGGTTTTTCGGCAAACGTGCACGTAAAAAAACATTGTTAGTTTGTTATTTAGAGTAAAATTAGTTATATACACTTATGTCGTATAATTAAAAAAATTAAAGCGGGAGTCAAGCATTTATTGGCTTAAAGTTCTATAAGTTCGCTTTAGTTGCCAAATATTTCGATCTATGACCTAAAACAGAGTGGAGAAATGTAAAAATATTGTGCATATAAAAGCCTTGCAAAAAAAAACCGTCATCATTCCGCCTCTAATGATTTCTTGAGTGGAGCCGGGTACCTTAGCTAGTCTTGAAATAGAATTTTTAGGCTGTAGCGTTTAATTTTCGTTATGATAAAGTAGAGGGGCACTAAAGTCATTTTGAGATAAAACGCGTTAGTACTCCTGCATGAGTTTACTTTTTTCTAAGAATAAGTTAACTTGGTTTCTTAAAGTTTAATAGTTTTCATTCATTTCAAATTTATATAAAATTTCTCACTTGTAAAATTTTACCAACAGAACATACAAATATATTACCTTGGGTTTTGGACAGTTAGAAGACATCTCTGGTTCATTTTCCTTTTCATTTTTTCTATATTTTTGTTCTCTTTTTCGTTTTCCAGCATTTTTAATAGCCCTTGCCAATTTTGCCTCAAAACACAAACGAAGACGGCCAATTCCTCGAACTTCAATTGCCTTGATCAAGCGGCCATAATTCCTTTAAAAATAATATGTTAGCATTATAACGGACATTAGTAAGAAATATATTTCTAACAAATAAATTATTCTTTCAACAGGTCAAATTCTGAACACAGTAAGAGTAAATTTAAATTCTGTGTTCTTTTGAAGGTTGTCAATTTAATGATGAATAGGAAGAGATGGAGACTATTTATGTAAGTTAATTCCCGAAATTGCTGAATCATAAAACTGATCAATATCTTGTCTTCAAACCTAAGAAGTGGGCTTTCAAAGAAATAGAAAGTTTTTTTTGTTATAGGTTTCTTTTAAGATCATTAGCCTGATTATAAAAACAACTTACTTGTTTATTAAGCTTTATTATTATTATTTATCAACGTCCACTTTATGCAACTAAGGCTAATTGGGACGGGTTATCTACAGGTTACCACCCTTTTCTAGCCAGGGTGGGTCTAAGTCTTTATTTAACGAATTCCGTCACTAAATAAATTTCTCTGTCCAGGCAGGAATCGAACTAGCCACTTTAGGTTTACCATGTGAGATTAAAGGAATCACTTTAACTATTATTAAGCTTTAAACCCTTACTAATTAAATTGAGGTCTTTTACAAAGTAAGCTGAGATTCAACTTAAGTTTAGTAAAACAATTATGTCATGGAAAATTGGATCATGTATGTTCTTGGTAGCCCCTAAATTAAAGTTCAACCAGTGTGCATAAAAGGAATATATTGAGTGACAAACGCACTAAAAAAAATCCTTAGTGTCTACTCCAACTAAAAGAGGATTGTAACCTGTAGATAATAATTCTTGATTACCTAAAGCAGATTGTAGTGGACATGGAAAAATGCCAGTGTGATAGAGAGAAGTGAATATTGTCCTAACACATAAAATGGACTACAAATTTCAATTAAAAAATTTAGAGGTAAAGAGCTTTTGGAGTAAAAAAAAAACCTGACTGTGGCTATTTACCAGAGGTTATTGAAGGGTTACTAAAGGAGTACCAGCATGAATAGCACAGTGGATATAGAATTCCTCTTCTCTCTATCAGATAAATGCTTGAAAAAGTATATAAGTATGTTGTATATATCAGCTCTTCATTGACTTCTTGACAGGCCAATCCATATAACAATTTCACACAGAGCACACGGTGTATGTTGATGACATATAATCACATATAAAAATATTGTAGCATTGGTTTGTGCTCTGGAAGAGTTTGGAGCATTAAATAAGAATGAGAAAGACGATCTATAATAAAACCTCCAGGCAGACCTAGACACTTTCTGGTGGTTCTGACAAAGTGGATAAGTTAACATTTCCTAGATGTAATGCCTATAAGTACGTTGGGAGGGATAGTTAGAGAGCAAAGGTGTAGAATTAATAAAAGCAAGGACAATCGCAGAGCCAACAGTTTCTGTTCTCAAAAATAAGCCACAATAACAAATTGAAGGAATTATATAAATAAGTTGACAAATCATTCATTTGATACATCACTTAAAAAATAATAATAAAAAGAAGAATTAGCCTGAAAAACTTATAAAATTAATTAATCTATGTTACCTTCTCATAGACAAATGTACCTTCTAAGATTTTATTTTTCTTCTCCAGGTTATATTTTATGTTTCAATCGTTCTTTTTACTTTTATAACATTATACTAAGTTTGTAGTAAGTATTACCTAGTGAGATATGTGTCTGCCCCAAGATGTGGTGGATAAGATTTGGGAAGGGGATTGCAAGTGTAAATTTATTCCATTTATACCCTTTTCTTGTGAGTTATACCTTCGAAAATTGAGGCTGTTTCTTTAGTTTCATTCATGATGATCTGAAAGGTTACTCCTTGCAGTAGCAACTACTGGGTTATTTAAGAAGCTGCTCTTTTCATATTACCAGACCCGCCAAAATCCATATGTCTGATAACCTTCATTATTATTATTATTATTTAGTAACGTCCACTTTTTGCAACTTAGGCTAATCGGGACGGGTTATCTACAGGTTACCACCCTTTTCAAGCCAGGGTGGGATTTTAGGATGTTATTTAATGAATTTCGTCACTAAATAATTTCCTTTGCCCAGGCGAGAATCGAACTCACCACTCTAGGTTTACCATGTGAGATAAAGGTCAAATCTTTAACTCACATGGCTAACCTGAGCCCCGATAACCTTCATATAATTGGTGAGCCTTATTTCTACGATCCACTTTTCCCCATGAACTTGATAATTCTTTACTTTAACTTCCCTCATTTAGAACTTCCACATAGAATTGTTTTCAATCTATTTCTATTATATACCTTTTGTAAAGAGTTCAACTTTCTCGAAAAGCATGTACTCCAAACGAATGACTCAGCAAACCTGTTGTTTCCTACCCTTACTTACATGCTAATTACTTAAAATACTCCTTTTGTTTTGGAAGGCTTGATTAGCAAGTGCTATTCTCCTATCAACTTCATCAATGATTCCTACATAACAAAACTCCTTCTTGTTTTCAAGTATTTTTTTTAAATTTAGTATCATTAATGATCCAAAAAGATTTAAAATGTACCACAATTTCCCCAAGCCGCTACAAAAAACAAAACAAAAAAATTTCCCCTAAAGAACAAGAATATCTGTAAGCAAAACTGTTACTGTGTTTCGATTATATAAAATAGTTTTAATTGTAAATAAGAAACAACTTACCTAGGTAGAAACTTATTCCTCCATATTTTTGGCAAATGTTGACTAGGGACAGCATTTGATTTGAGTTCTTTAATCCCATCTATAACAAATAAAAAAATTTCAGATGAATTTCATTATCATGTACCTCAGATATAAGAAATAAAGAATGAAAAGAAAATGTATACCAATAATAGTGTAGTCATTGCTTATAAAATGTCTGGAGCACACTATCATGTGACTGCAAATTCTTCTTGGTAATTTAATAGCATTGACCCACTTTTTAAGTAATTCTTTTGAAGAATCAAATGGTAGCTTATGGAATCTAATTCCATTATAAAACTTATAACTTAGTTTAGAGTTACAACCAAAAACACAACAAAGTGTCCTTTCTGATTTGTAAAGTGGTATTGGGCTTTTCATAATTTAATATCTCGCTCATGAGAGTTTCAGGTTACATAAAATATAATATTCAGTTAACTATTGATAAAAAAAAAGCTAAAACAACAGCCAGAACACTTCTTAACCTGAAGAATCAACAAACAACTAAACAACCGCGAAGGTAACTAAAATTCGATTAATAAATCGATTGAAGAGTAGTTCCTGTGTATGGAACTGAGAGGTATAAGGACATATTTGATACCAAGGTACGTATAAGATAAAGTAGCGCCATTTGACGAATTGCCAATCAGAATGGAGCAAGCCTGCTACGTCATTAGGATCCAAAACTCGGGGCCGACCAGCTAGAATACTATCAATGTAAGCTGTTTTCTGATTAATTTGGTGAGTACGAAATTAATAAAAAGGTATGTGTCTGTAAATTGTACAAATTACTTTAGTTGAATATATTTTACTTGAAATAATCCATGTACAAATTAGATTCCATTAAAAATAAAAACACAATAGCTCCTTAAAATTGAGATATGTTTCTTTACATTTAAAAATCATAGTCTTTCAACGAAATCAACACAATACAAAGAAAAACTTTACTATAATAAGATGAAATGTTCAAAACATGAAAACAGTAATTACTAATATTATACAAAGAAATTAAAGTTAATAACATTGAACTAACCAAGCAATAAACTAAGATACCAGTTACTGAATATAAGTTAGTAAATTATTTTAAACATCAACCAGTCCATTCAGGTACAAGATTTTTAAAGGCTATCATTTGCATGTAATCCTTCTTGTCCGAAATATATACATATATTTCGAGTAGCTAGGATGCCTCGGTTCCAGTTGGATCCTTGTGAAGAGAATGGCAATGAAGTTGGAGCCTATGCATTTAAGTCCCATAGAATACATAACTGTGAAAGAAACATGTAATATCATTACTAATGGTTGTTGTTGTTGTATAGGGTTTAAGGGCGAAAAACTACCAGGTTATCAACGCCCTGTAATATTTATAATTCACATTTTGGTATCCTCATCCATATCGCCATTTTAACAATATAAACGAGGATACAAACAATTGCACTTTAAATTTCTTTGTATAAACTCGTGTTTTTTTACAAAATTAAACAATTTATGGAGTTCTTTCGGGTCATCTCCAAGGGCCACTTCTATACTATTGGAGATATTGTATTTGTTTCTAATATCTGTATACTTATGGCATTCCATTAATATGTGATATATAGTCAGTTCTGTGTTACATTTCTCACAAATCGGGGGTTGATCTTTTGTCATAAGATAGCCATGCGTAAGTCGTAAGTGTGCCCAATTCGGAGTCTTCCTAATACAACTTCATCTCTTCTGTTGTCTCTTGTCGAATATTTCCATGGACGGATGGTGGTTTTAATAATTTTTAGTTTATTGTTCTGGGTTTCATTCCACATGTGTTGCCAGTTTTTATTAATTTCTTCTTTGAGTGGTTGGTAGAGTTCTGCAGATGTAATTGTTGTTGGGGTGATGGAGTCGAGTTGATGGGCTTCTCTGGCTGCTAAATCTGCTTTTTCGTTTCCATCTATTCCCACGTGGCTTGGAATCCACATGAAGTAGACGGCCCTTTTTAGCTCTCGGAGCATTTGTATTTCATTTTGTATTTTTTTTACTATTGGGTTGTTTGTGAATACATCTTTGATACTCAATAGGGCACTCAACGAGTCAGTGCAAATCAGGGATTTTTCTTGAGTTGAGTGGTTGCAAATGCAGTGATATACCACTTTACAGATTTAAGGGGGATAAAATTTAAAAAAGGCCGTCACGCAGGAGCTGCGTAAACTAAGCAGATTTCCCTTGTGAAGTTTTACAATAGATAAATCTTCATGCTGGTAACACTTAACAACACCGTGAATATTAAATGAATAAATAAAAACGTTAATGAGAAATCGTTCAGTCAGTTTTAATGCTGCTGTTACTTGTTAACAGATATATATAAAATTTAGAATGGACCTCATTTTCGTTATCTCCTGGGTAGGATGGATGGACATTTGAAGAATTTTTTCGAAAATCGAATCATGAGTACAACCTCAATAGCTGATTTTCCCTAAGAGACAATATCTATAAAAAAAAAAAAAAAAAAAAAACATTTACGGGCAATCAAATTTACTATAGGATTGGTTCTATACAATTTTTCGATCCGAGGTATACATAACGGAGATATTTCGTTTTAACATATAATGGAGACAATGTATATTCAATGAATCAGAAGGTCCCCAGTATTAATACACGAACTGTTTTAATAAATAGTAAGGTTTAATAAATACAAGTTTCTATATATGATTATCTATTGTATACAAGTTGGGTGATTGATGTCATTTTGATGTGGGTTGGTTGCCAGCTTTGCCTATACCTATTTCAAATTTCAGTAAAGTTGTTGTTCTTTGGCAGATAAACACTTCTGCTTTGTTACCTTTCAGGCATTGCTTATTGTTGTCTTAGGACACAATTGTGTATTCACGTTTTGGATATTTATTGTAAACTACTTTAAGGAAAGAATAAGTAAATAAGATTCAATATGGCTTTGATGCAGAGACGTGCTAATGTAAGATTCATTATTTTACTTCATTTGTTCATGTTTTGCCAAGTTGAATTTGGTTTCATAAAGCCTTGTCTAAGATAATTACTCTCTAAATATTGCATGTATAAAACTCCAAGAAAAATTGATATTTTAATTGTTGCTTATTATTTATTTGATATCCCATGTATATAATAGAATTATGAATTAGTTCTCATGAAAGACAAATGTTATCTATAAATGTACCTGATAAATGCATTATTGTATAAATGTTATATTATGTTTAGGTGCGTTTACCTCCTGAAGTAAATAGAGTACTATACATTCGAAATCTTCCCTACAAAATAACTGCTGAAGAAATGTATGATATTTTTGGTAAATATGGAGCGATTCGACAAGTCAGAGTGTAAGTCATTTTATTTTTATGTATAGGAATTGACTTTTTTTTAATATTATTTTTTAAAGGGAAAGGTTCTTTTATTTTTGCTGTCAAAAAACTAAAGCTAAAAGCTTGCTGGCAGAAGTAAATAAGAAAGAAAGTAAATGAGAAATGAGAAGAAGGGGGGGGGGAAGAAGATTCTTATTTTAACATATTGTTTTATCTGATGGGAGCTATATAGAAGCTACATTTGAGCACAAATTTGATTTGAATCATGTGATAAAGGAAGAAATTGTTCATTCAAAGAATATGACAAATACACATACTAATCTGTTAATTGTGTGGATGATGCACACAAACTTTTAATTTGTGCCATTTTGTACTTATAGTATAAAAACATATGGTAAGTATCAAAGAACAAAAATTTTCATGAATATATTCATTGCCTTGGATAATGTATAGTTGGGTAATGTTTAGGAATCAATGTAATAGTCCATCACAGAGGGGCTGTATCAACTAAGAATATTTTTCACATGTTGGACACATTACAGTTCGCCAGTTTTCCTTTAACAAGATACCTTTGTAACAAGACTTCAAATTTAAACTGGTAATTAGGCAATTAGAGGCTTAGGTGCTAAAAGACCAAAAAAAAAAAAAATAATAACTCTAGGTCTAGAAGGAACCACTGGTGAGATATTTAAAAATACATATAAGCGTTTGCCTACATTTTTTTTTTAAGTTTTACCAAAAATGTTTTGATAATGGTGAATTTTCTAAAGAATGAAAAGCCAAGAAGCCAATTAGTGATTTTAAATTTATATTACCAATTAGTATTAGTCATTGACTAATAAAGCATTAGAAAAAGTGATCTATCAAAGGCTTTCACATTGTTTCTACTCCAAGAACTTATCACAATAGAACCAGTTTGGTTTTATGCCACAAAAAGGAACTCAGAAGTATTACACAAGGTTGCATTATGCATTTAAGACTTGAATTTGAAAGAAAAATAGTGGATTTATCAACGGATATTAAAGGTGTGTTTGACTGTGATTGGTCGCCTTCGATTTTGTGCTCTTTTCTTAATTACAATTATTCACAAACACATATACAAAGTTATTTAAAATTATTTACATGACAGAGTAACTAACTTAAATGCATAAAATAAAACTGAACAGAAAAAAAAAAAAAAAAAAAAAAAAACCCTAGGAACTCTTCAAGTATCAGGAAGCCCTCCGCCATTGTTGATACTAATTATTGATCATTTTCGAAAGTAGAGAAACTCAAAAATTGTGAAATTATTGTTTTCTGATAATATTTAAATCATCAATTAATAACCAAATAAAATAAATAGCATTTTATATTTAACAGGAAAATGGGTACATCATCTCAATTTGCAATTTTGGGTTTCCTAGTGAATGCATGTTGACTTCTATTCATATTAATGAAATAAAAATCACAATTCATTGTTACATTACTAGGCCATAAATTATGTGAAACAAAAACATTAATAAAGAATTTAAGAATAACGATTGACAACAGACTAAACTGGAGGACCTCATATAAACAAAGAATAAAAACGGCACATTAATTTATTATCAATTGCAGCTAAAAGTGCTTGAGGTTTAATATCATAAACCTGCAGAATTTATTTGAGCAATACAACCTACACTAATATACAGACTGCATGTACAGCACTTCTGACTATAAAAAATTGCAGCTGTTTTGTATTATCTGTGGATAAATAAAACCATTTTATTTAAAATCAAAGACTTTTTTTTTTTTGTTTTAGGGGAAACACTCCTGAGACAAGGGGAACTGCGTTTGTGGTTTATGAAGATATTTTTGATGCAAAAAATGCATGTGATCACCTCTCTGGTTTCAATGTCTGCAACCGATACCTAGTTGTCCTGTATTATCAGGTACGTTGTCACTTCTTAATACATTGAACCTAAATTTATGAAAGTGTGATATACTTTATAGAAGGGACAAGAAGAAGATTGACTAAGGAGGGCTTTAACATAATATTGAAAGTTCACTAATGTTTATTCCAGCAATACAGAACTGTATCCATAAATTCAAGTGATGTAAAGTTCTTCTCAGTTATTTTTTGTTCCTTATGGCTATCGCCATGGCCAATTTTTAGCAGAATTCTCTTAAGGGAAATCAGCTATTGGGGTTGTACTCATGACACGATTTTCAAAAAACTTTCTTCACCCAAGAGTTGACGAAAATGAGGTCCGTTCAAAACTATATATATTTGTCTGTTAATACTTTAACGGTTCCAATTTTTGTTTAATCATTATTGAATTCAATGTTTTATGTTTAACTAAAGATCAAATTTATTAATGACTGAAGTCTAACCAGTGGGAAGGGAGAAATCTATACCATATGGTATAGTATGAAATACATAACTTACTTAACATAAAATCACTAAATAAAGATTTATGGAGATATTAGCTTAGTTTGTTGACCTCTCTAAAGATGAGAGAGGAATATGGAGGTGCATGCTATTGGGCTGTAGAGGGCTTGTGGTGAGTAATGGAATGTTAACAGAAGATAGTACTGTTAAAAAAAAAAAATGAAAATGAAAATGAAATATATATAAAATAAAATGGGGGAAAAAGGGGCAATCAAAAGTCCAAGTTTATGTAATAATTGAAATAACACCGCACCAATTAAACTTCACAACAGTATGATTTATAAAAAAAGTCTGTCACGCAAAGGCTGTGTAAACTAAGCAAATTTCCCATGTGCTGGTTTAACACTTATGATCTTGTCAGAGCACATATTCTCTACTTATTTGTAAATAACTGATGATTAGAAGGGGGGGGGGTTTCTAAAGGCAAAATACAAGAATGTACGACTAACTTGCATTATACTTGAGTTATGAAATAATGCATAGAACGCTTCGTTTCGAAAAGATTGAGTTTGCCAACGGTACCAATAATTAAATTAATCAGTTTCACCATGAATCCTACCATGAAATTAATCAAAACCACCTATCAAGACTGATTGATGCACGATTAGAATGCTGCATATGTGTAGCTACTTCATCAATTCCGGCTGATATTGATTAGCTTGTACCAAAAAACGGTGCCAAATGTCTGATTAACATTTCAAGTAAATTCTTTTTTTCTGTTATTTTATTGTTTTCTTTTATTTTGGATTAAAATTTGTAAATGAAATCTTTACTTTTTTTTAAATTTTTCTATTCTAATGTTTATAATAAATAAAGTTTCCTAAATTATTAATAAGAGTCACTTTATGTGCGGGCTGCCAAAAAATTTTAAAATTTAAATTGGACTGTTGATTAAAAAGGTTGCTCACCCATGGCATAGATCAAATATACATTTTTGAGTAAAGAACGAAAAGTCTTAATTGATGACGTCATCACGTAAAGTATTTGCATTTATCCCACAAAATAAAAGTTCAATGAAAACCATATTTGGTATTTAACCTTGGAATGAAAAGGTTCATGACAAACAGCTTATTGTTGATATGAGTGGAGGTTTACTGAGGGCCGAAAACCAAAATATGGAAATATCTTGGTTAATATTTAATATAGAGAAAACATGTACATAACAACATTTATAGAGTGATACATTTGAAAATGATTGATTCTATACAATTTTTCGATCCGACATATAATAACAGAGATATTTTGAATTTTCAAAATTTCCCCATTAACCTCCCCCCCTCCCTTTACATACATAAAATGTTTAAACATCGAGTTTGGTAATGATTAAACAAAAATTGCAACTGCTAGAGCGTTAACAGACAAATCTCTCTCTCTCTCTCTCTCTCTCTCTCTCTCTCTCTCTCTCTCTCTCTCTATATATATATATATATATATATATATATATATATATATATATATATATAAAAATGATGTCATCATATAATAGCTTCCTTCTTTGACAAGTACCATTGGTGTGTGGGTACCATTGTATCCAATACTGAATTTAGAACAGCTCTACTGCTTGTAGATGATCTTTAAATAGTTATGAAAGTAAAAATATATTATGACATTATTGATGAATGAATGCTATTATTATTTGTTAAATGGACAATCATATTTTTCCTTTAATTCAAACATTTATTGGAATTTGCACTTTATAAATGAATGAATTTGTTATACAAAAAAAATACGATTATTCACCAAATGTTATTATTATTTTTAGGCAAATAAGGCATTTAAACGGGTGGACATTGACAAGAAGAAAGAAGAATTAGATAAGATGAAAGCGAAGTACGGCATAAATACTGAGGAGAAGTAACTGCAGTTGTACATTTTTATAATGCGTTTTGTTTAATTTAAGCATTTCTATTTTAAGTATTTAAATATCTGTTATTCAACTGTTCGGATATGTGAATGGTACTTATTATAAGAAAACAGATCTTAAGAGTGAAGGAAAAATACATTAGTCAATGAATCATTAGATGCACTTGATTATTGTACTATTAAAAACTAATAATTAAGAATAAAAGTGAGATACATTTTTATATTTAAAAAAGAATGACAAATAAAGTAAAATTTATTTATTAATTAATTAATGATATTTCATATTTACTTTGCGCCAGTTCCTCTTTCCATTTTTATTCTATTTCTGTCAAATTAGCTTTCTCCCTCCTGCTTAACACCAATTCGACATTATAATCCAAATAGTACACTCAGTGTCAAAATGTTAGACACACCCATTGAAATTAAAAAAAAACTTTTCATATTTTATTTATTTTTGATTGATATTATTTTTTTAATGACAGTTCAAAGTATAAATTATGATATTGAAATGGGGACAAACTTCTCAGACTGAGAGGATTGTTTTAATCCAATATCAGTAAATATTGACATTTTAAATGCATCAAAATGATATACACACCTGTTGTTGTTTACTATTTTCTGAATCCTCTGGAGTTGAAATCATTAAAGTACCATTTCTACTTCAGTGCATTGTTGAATTTCTTTCAAAATAGACCTAAAAGACGTGAGTTATGGGGAAAAATAAGTTTTTCTCCGAAGAAGAACGCCGTTTGATCTCTTTACTCGACAAGGGCGGGATGAGCTGTAGGGAAATAGCCCGCCGAATCAAGCAAAGTTTTTTATCGGTCGCAAAGTTTATTCAGCACAGGGAGGTAAAGGAACCCATCGTTCTACTGGGAGGCCCCCTGCTTTGACATTAAGAGAGAAACGCAAAATTCTTCGAATCACATCCAACTCTTCTAAAAGAGCAAGAGCAATTGCTGAGGAAGCTGGAGTTGAAACAAAACTGAGGAATGTCCAGAGATTATTAAAAAAGTCAAAAACATTAGTTAGAAAAAAATTGAAAAGAAAACCAGATTTGAATAAACGTCACAAACTAGCCTGGATGGCCTTAGCTCGTAAGGTGATATCATGGACTGAGGAGTGGAAGAATGTCATCTTTAGTGATGAAATAAATTCAATCTGGATGGGCCTGATGGATTTTCCTATTATTTTTATGACCTAAGAAAAGAAGAAAATTTTTTATCGAGGCGTCAAATGGGAGGAGGAGAAGTTATGGTTTGGGCTTCAATTGGTTACAAAAAAAAAAAGGAAATTTGGTATTGGTTTCATCAAAAATAAACTCAGCTGAGTATAAAACTTTGTTATAGGAACAAAGTTGACTTTTAATGACATGTCTGAAGGCACACCTGTTTTCCAGCAAAGATAACGCCCCAATACATTCAGCAAAAATTATTAAAGACTGGTTTACTCGCAACACAATTGACAAATTAGACTGGCCTGCTGTCTCCCCAGACCTGAACATTATCGAAAACGTTTGGGGAATTCTTTCAAGAAAGGTGTACTCTGAGTCAAGACAGCTCGGAACAATCGACGAGTTGAAATCTGCAATTCTGGCTTCATGGGAAGAAATACCTCAAGAAACAATCAAACAATTGTATGATTCATTACCAAACAGAATATTTGAATTAATAAATGGTGGTGGAAAGGCCACAAAATATTAAAATGAGTTTTATTTATTTTAGTCTAACATTTTGACGGGCCTTAACTTGATTCTAAAATTAAAAAAGAATGTATATATTTTTGGCTTGAGAACCCAAATACAAGCAGGCTGCTGATTAACTTCAGGTGAGTGATGGATTATTTTATTACTGTTTTACGAGTAATTTGCAAAGATGGGAGGTTAGGGCAATTTTTGAAGTGTGTCTAACATTTTGACACTGAGTGTACCTCCTGCCTTCAACTTCTTTCATATAGATTAGCAAGACACCAGATATATCTCTACAGTGCTAGATGAAGATTGTCCCATAATCTAATTCATGGGTATATTATCAAATAATTTTACACATTTTGGAATAATCCATTATCATAAAAGTTCTTTAAACAGGTGCTGATTTCACCGCTTTAAACTGCCACTCCTGATTTTATTTTAGCCATTACTGAACTTGACCTTTAGTTTTAATCAGGATGTAGATGCAATAAGGAGCATATAAGAGAACAGGATTAAAAAGTTAATCCTTAGTGACTCTCAGCTCTTCCCACTCCTAAGCGTGCTAGTGGGGATAGCCAGGTATATATAGAGCGCCCGCACTGGCTTTAGTAGAGCCTACCACCACAACCTGAAAACTGGCAGGGCACCCGTAGCTGAGGTATCCCTCTCATCCATGTCACAGAATGAGCCTCTTCACTCATACCTCACCTTCTTCATCCTAACATCCTTCCCAATCCTGGAGAAAAAAGAATGACAACAAAATAAAACACAAAATAAAGAAAATATTGTGAGTCACGGACTGACACCTTTTCCTTCGCTTCGCCTCCTCTTCTCCTATCTCTTTAATCTTTCTTCTTCTTTCTTCTCCTCCATTAATCCAGAGAGTAACCAGCTACCCTACCCACTTCCACCAATAAAGTTTTTCCACCCCCAAGAAATTACAAAACCAAATGATACCTCTGGTGTAGCCAGGTGTTACCTACGCCAGCCGTTTTTCTTTCTTTTTTGTTATTATAAGAGGTTTTGCTGGACTCAGAGTAAAAAAAAAAAAAAAAAAAAACTTAAGTAGGGAGCCAGTAGAACAACTTCCCTGGGAGCAGACTGCACAGTGGCAGCCTCCTTGTAAAGTGTGTGTGTGTGTCTATATATATCTAGATATATATATATATATATATATATATATATATATATACACACACACACACACACACACACACACACACACATCACATACATGTCCCAAGTTTGCATACAACCCCCCCTTAAAATGTGCTGTTGTTTTAATACAAGGCTGACCCTTGGTGTGCCATAATTGTGACCCCTGAATAATCTTTTTAGTCCACATTCAACCTACTGTAGTACTTCTCCTGCTACCATAACTTTGAAATTTCAAATGGAATGTCATACTTTTTATAAAACATTCTTGTAGAAAATCAAAATGAGTTTTTATTGGTGATTTTTTTTTTGATTTGATGAATCCTTTAGCCATAAAATGTCAAAAACTTTTAAAAAGCACGCTTTTTTAAACAAAAATCTTTATTTATCTCAGAAACAGTACATTTTATTGAAAAATTCTGCAACATAAATGTTGTAGGCAGAAAAATTATCTTTGAAACAAGACTACGGGAAAACGAATGGATTCTGAAATCAAAAAACAAAAAAAAAGTATTTAAATAAAATACTTATAACAAGAGACCATTGTGGATTGCAATAACGTTTTATTACCAAATAATAACAAAAGACATGAAAGGAAATGTAATTACAGATAAGAGCCTTCTTAAACCTTTTTCTTTAAACTTAGGATTTGGTTATCAAAACTTTAGCTGTATGGCCACCGTTGAGATTAATGTCCCACAGCCCTGGAACTTGTATATATTTACAGGATTTGTAGTGTTCCACAGTCCATGGAGATGTGTACACATATTCTTTCTCTTCAACTTATACTCTTTCCTTTCCGAGATTGGAGTTATTTTCCCATTATTCCATCCTACCTCCCCTTGAGGCATATACCCTGGACTCGCTTTTACTTCTACTACTCTAAAATTAGCATTCTTAGTTGGAAGTCTTAGAACTTGTGCCAAATTAAACAGTTGTTATAATGACAACCGCTCAAATATCATATATTGGAGAGCAGAGGACAGATTGTTTCTGTTTGAACAAGAATTTAGTTATTTTGTTTAATAACTGCAAAAGGCAACTTAATATCAGAAAAATAACATTTTGAAAATTAAGCTGATAGTGGCTTAAAGTGCAAGTCTAAAATAAAATTTTCAGTCTCAGATCAAAAGAGTATATTATTAAGCATTGAAAACCTGGTTTGCCTCTCTGACCAAGTGGTTGTTGGGTATGCCAGTTAGGGGCCAGGATTGCTCCCTTACTGTGAACATAGCAAACTGCCAAGCAAGAGTGAGGGATATTGTTTTATATATATATATATATATATCTCTTAATATATATAAATCTCCTGTCACGATGTTTGTCCGCGATGGACTCCTAAACTACTTAACCGATTTTAAATTAAATTGGCACACCGTGAGCAGTCTGGTCCAAACTTGAGAGATAGGCTATATTAATTTTCTCCTGAGACGAGCAGGAGTGGGGGTTTATAAGGGAGGCCTGAAATTAAAAGTCGTGATATTTCGTTTTTCTATTGGTTTTTTTTTTCGCAAATATGCACATAACAAAAGTTGTTTATTTTGTTATTTAGAGTAACTTTTGTCATAAACACTTTCATCGTATTCCGAAGTTTAAATGAGTTATACGCTTATGTACTATAGCGGGAGTCAACAATATTAATTTTGGGGACAAAAGATCCAAACCTAAATAAATAAAACTCGGTATGTGTATTAGCACTATCGCTTTCTTTATAAGACGCCATACCAACATTTCTAGGGACGGGCAGGAGTGGGGGTTTTAAGGGAAGCCAGAAATTAAAAATAGCGATATTTCGTTTCCTATTGGTTTATCGGCAAATATGAACATAACAAAAGTTGTTTATTTTGCTTTTTAGAGTAACTTTTGTAATATACACTTTTTTCGTATACCGAATTATAAACGAGATATACGCTAAAAATTATAGAGGAAGTGAAAAATTTTATTTGGCACAAAAGACTCAACCGAACTAAATAAAACACTCAGTATGTGTATTAGCACTAACGCCTTCCTTATAAAAAGCCATACTATTTCTAGGGACAGGCAGGAGTGGGGGTTATAAGGGAGGCCTGAAATTAATAATAATGATTTCCTATTGGGGTTTCGGCAAATATGCACATAACAAAAGTTGTTTATTTTGTTATATAGAGAAATTTGCTCAACACTTCTTTTCACTATGAACTACCAGGTACCTCACCTAAAATATTAATTCAAATGTATGTCAATATTTTCTCCTTAATAATTCAAATCTATGCATAATGCACAGGAGTCGGAAAATATGACAATATGCAGGACAGTGACGTCTTACATAAAAAAATAATTTTATTATTGACAAATGCCAACAACGGGTATTAACCCTAAACACTGGGACGGGTAAATGTCAAAATATTGTGCAAAGTAAAGCCTTGCCAAAAATATACCATCACCGTTCAGCCTCAAATGAATTCCCGAGCGAAGCCGGGTATCTGAGCTAGTGTATATATATATATATATATTTATATATATATATATATATATATTCGTCTGTTACCGCTCTAGCGGTCGCAATTATTGTTTTAATCGTTACCAAACTCGATATTTAGTCCTTTTACGCAAAAAAGAAAGATTGAGTTCGTGAAGAGCTGAAATCGGACTAGGGGAGGGCGTTTAGAAGGAGAAGAATTTTTGAAAATTCGAAATATCTCCGTTACTATACGTCGGATCGAAATAATGTATAGAATCAATGTTATAGCAAATCAAATGTATTATACATTTTTTTACGTACATTTATTCTCTATCTTGAATATTAACCGAGATATTTGCATTTGTATTCTGCATTGGTCGGCAGGAGTGAGCTGTTTGGTACTTTCCGAAGAGAGCTCTGGCGGCCGTTTTCTTAACTATTCGTCCCTCGTGTATAAGTTTAGTTGATCCCTTACTACTTACTACACTTGTTATTGGGGCAGATTTCTCTATTGTAAAAACTTCACGTGGGAAATCTGCTTAGTTTTACGCAGTCCTGCGTGACGGACTTTTTTTATTTGGCTTAGAGTTTTGGAACGATTAATAAGCCGTTTCGTATAAAATAGGTGTATGTTTTAACTGGAATGCAGTACACAAACACTGTTAATTTTTGTCCTATTATAAAATTTACTATTTATTTGCATTTTTTAGTTTTGAGCCTTCAGTAAACACCATTTCTACTCATGCTACATAAGCAATACTCAGTTATGTATTAAACCACATCATTTGAAGCTTAAATACCAAATACTGTTTTCAAGAGACATTGAGTTATACGCGATACATGCAAAAATGTTCTGGTAACCCCCCACCCATTTATTTTTGCTTGATCCAAACTCGATATTTTAAACGTTTTATGTAAAAATAAAGATCAAGGTCGTTTAATGGCTGAAGTCGGACCAGTGGGATGGAGGGGGGGTTTTAGATGGGAGAAGTTTCGAAAATTCGGAAAACCCCGTAAACTATTACGTCGGATCGAAAAATTGTATATAGAAGCAATCTTATTGCAAATTAAATGTACTATAAATATTAATTTACTATAAATATTAATTTACTATAAATATTAATTTATTTATTTATTCTTTATCTTGAATACTAACCGAGAACTTGCATTTTTTCATCCCTCGGAAACAACGACTTCTACTCATGTTACCTAAACAATACTCCGTTATATAATAAACCACATTATTTGAAGCTTAAATACCATAAACTGTTTTCAAGAGCTAAATGCAAACATGTAATGGTGACCCCCTCTTAACTTTTGGGCTATTTCTAAAATTTGATTGATGAGATAAAAAATTATTCTGATTCATTATAAATTAACAGTTCTAGATATTAAGTAAATAGTTTTCAATTCAAATAATTACGTTATATTCAGTTATATAACAGTAATTGTTTTAGGCAGATTTCCCTTACGGAAATCAGCTATTGAGGTTGTACTCATGCCGGAATTTTCGAAATTTTTCTTTAAATGTCCATCGATCCTACCTAGTAGATGACGAAACTGAGGTCCGTTCAAAACTGTATATATGTATTTATATCTATCTATCTATCTATATATATATATATATATATATATATATATATATATATATATATATGTGTCTGTTACCGTTACCTCACTCGATATTTAGTCGTTTTATGTAAAAAAAAGATCAAGTTCGTTAACGGCTGAAATCGGACCAGTGGGAGGGGGGGGGTTTAGGGGGAGGCCTGAAATTAATAATAGTGATATTTCGTTTCCTATTGTAGTTTCGGCAAATATGCACATAACAAAAGTTGTTTATTT
This sequence comes from Riptortus pedestris, assembly GCA_019009955.1. NCBI lineage: Eukaryota > Metazoa > Arthropoda > Insecta > Hemiptera > Alydidae > Riptortus > Riptortus pedestris. The sequence goes on from CM032231.1 coordinate 39,616,283, forward strand.
TGTTATTTAGAGAAATTTGCTCAAGAATTCTTTTCAATATGAACTACCAGCTACCTCACCTGGAAAAATTAATTCAAATGTATGTTAATATTTAGTCCTTAATAATTCAAATCTATGCATAATGCACAGGAAGCGGGAAATATGTCAATATGGAGGACAGTGAAGTCTTACATAAAAAATTAATTTTATTATTAACAAATTTACAGAAACGACGGGTATTAACCCTAAACACTGGGACGGGTAAATGTCAAAATATTGTGCAAAATAAAGCCTTCCCAAAAAAATACCATCAACATTCAGCCTCAAATGAATTCCCGAGCGAAGCCGGGTATCTGAGCTAGTATATATATATATATATATATATATATATATATATATATATATAAAATATATGTATTGTATATAATAAACTATAAAATAATAAATTAATAATAAACTGGATTTTAGTTACCTGTTGATTCGTTTGTTGAAATAATTTGAAGGACCTTCATGTTTCAGGTCCAAACCTGTTAGCATCAAAATACACTCATTCTAAAAGAAAATCAAAAGATTGAGTATTTTCTTAAGCAATACCCGACTATCCTGAAAATCATTTAAGTAATAATAATAATTTAATGTAATACAATTTTAAAGTTAGTTAAATAGCTTAAAATAATATGTTTGTCTAAGGAGTTAACATTGAAAAAGTAATTCAGAAAACTTGAAAATTCACCATCCTAATTATAAATTTGTCTTTTTTCAAGGATATTTTCCCCTCTTGTAATGTTTGTGAACACTCTTTACAGAATTAATTTTATCCCAAATCCCAGCATCAAATAATTTCAACAGTTTTTTAACTTTAGATCTTGCTAAATCAAGAGTGTGCTTGCCTTATTTGTAAAGGTGTTAAGAAATACAGCATTAGACATGTATTGTCTACAGTTGAGAAGATCCAAATTGACTGCATGGTCAAAGTAAAAATATGGGGTATTTTAAGTGAGAAAATAAGTTTATATTTGTCAGTATAATAAATCAACGCTATCCTAGTAAATTTCTTACACATTGGTTGAATGATATTAACCAATTTCTGATCATGTGTAATTTACTTACCTAATGCAGTGTGTCTCCCTCGAAAATTTGACTACGTAGTTATTGCTGAAAAAGGATGAAGAAATAAGGTAAGTAAAAGAAACTTAATCTTCACTCCTGACACAAAAATTTAGGAGGTTGAAGGTGGATTCCAAAATTCAAAATAACTCCATCATTAATGTTATAGAACCAATATTGTTAATGTATTGACGCTCTACAATTGTTCTTCTATGTATTTTTTCGTAACTCAAATATTTAGTGAGTAATTCGTATTTTGTTAATTTCAGACAGAATAGGCAGTGAGATGAGATCACTAGAGTGTCTTACGAAGACTTGGGAAATTTGCTTAGTTTACGCAGCTCCTGCATGAAGGACTTTTTTGATTTAAGAACGTAAAATCTTATGCTATCATTCAACATATTTGCATGTACTTAACAGCGAAAGTTCAATGAATACGGAACTTGGTATTTAAGCTTCGAATAAAGTAGTTCATGATATAATAGTTTATTGTTAATATGACATGATTAGGAGTGGGGGTTTACTGAATGCTGATAACTATAAAACGCTAATATCTTTGTTAATATTGAAGATAAGGAAACACGCTATAATCAAATTGATAGGCGATTAAATTGGTTCTATATAAGTTTTTGATCCGACATAATAACGGAGATATTTTGAATTTTAAAAATGCTCCCTCTTTAAACCTCTCCTCATCACGTCCGATTTCAGCCATTAACGAACTTACTCTTTAGCTTTATAAGAAGCGCATATATATCGAGCAGCTTGGTAACGTCAAACAAGAATTAAGATTGCTAGAACGTTAACAGACAATATATATATATATATATATATATATATATATATATATATATATATATATTATACATGAAATCGGACTAGTGGAAGGGGTGTTTAAGAGGGGAGATTTTGAAAATTCGAAATATCTCCGTTGTTGTACGTTTCATCGCAAAAGTGTAACCACTCTTATTGCAAATGAAATGTACTATTAAGTTTGTTCATTTATTCCCTATCTTGAGTATTAACCGAGATATTTGCATTTTTCAGCCTTCAGCAATCCCCATTTCTATTAGTGTTACATAAACATTACTCTGTTATATAATAAACCATATTATTCGAAGCTTAAATACCAAATATTGTTTTCAAAAGACCTTTATTATACGAGATACACGCAAATATGTTCTTCCCCCATCTTAAATTCTTGGACTACTAAAATTTGATTGATTGAGTTAAAAATTATTCTAATAAATTAAAGTACTAGATATAGAAAATAGTTTTCGATAAAATTAATATGCTATATTCTAGTATATTTCAGTAATTGTTTTTTTTTTTGCGGTGAGAGTCCATTGGCAGACCTGCTGTTTTAATTTCAGACGCTTCCTGGGAAGGGAAAGATTTCTTATTACTGTTTTTATATATTTACTTGATATTCACGGTGGTGTTGTGTTACCAGTAGGTATATTTATCTCTTATTAAACTTCAGTGACGGACTTTCGTCATCTCCTGGGTAGGATTGATGGAGATTTGAAGAAATTTTTCGATAATCGTGTTATGAGTACGACCTCAATAGTTGATTTCTTTTAAGGGAAATCTGCTAAAATTGATAAACAGATTTAATATAAATTTTGATTATAAATTGGTCAAAAGTCACGAGTTCCTGTTTACACAAGACCTCCATCTGAAACGGGGTTGGCTTAAAATTATCATTTCACTGTACCACATAAATTCCAGAGCTTTGAATGCGAGTCAGGATTTTTTTTTTGTGTTTCTTTTGATGACATGATCAATCTGTTTTCTGTCTCGTGTATGTCCTTCAGTGAGGACCTAGCCGCCTATTTGTCTCGTCCGGGACGGAGTAGGGCGAAGGGAAAACGTAAGATAAATGCTTCTGTCTGATATCTTATGCAGGCTCAACGCAAAGTGGCATCTGAAAGTCTAAATCCTGCTTCAAAAAGCCGACACCATTTTACAATTGCTATGAACCAGCACAGGTCATGGACGCGTACGCTTTCGGATCGGCTTAGTAAATTCTCTCTTGAGTATATATTTTAGTTAAGAAATAATTTAAGCGTAGTTCGTTCGATTTTAGCAGATTTTTCTTAAGAGAAAACATTTATTAAGATTATACTCATTTCTGTTAACGATCTTGCAGTAGCAACAGGTGTTTCATCGTTACCAAAGTCGATATATAAAAGCTTTATATAAAACTTAAGGTTAAGTTCTTTTATAGCTAAAACAGAACCGAGTGGAGAGTGGGATTAGAGGAGGAATTTTGAAAATTCGAAATACCTCCGTTATCATACATTAGATAACAACATTGTGTAGAACCGATCTTATTCAAAATTTAAGTTTCTATAAATGTTCAACATTTTCTTTTTCTATTTTGAATATTAACAGAGATATTTGTATTTGTTTGTTTCTGTCTTTCAGTAAAGCACCACTCCTATACAATAAGGTGGAGAGAAATAAATCATTTTTTTTATTTTCTGAAACGGGTACCTTTCAATGACTACCATATGTATGAGTTGTGCAGTGTGAGATAATTATAAAATCAATTAGAAATTTTTAATGACACTTTAAGTAAATATTGGCAGGTAAAATTGAGTTCAGACAAAGGTTGAAAATATTGAAAATTTGATGAACTTTAGGCGTAAAGCGCCAGAAGAAAAGAACAATTGAGAAAAAAAAAAAAACGAAAACATTTCAAAACTTCAAATCAAATTCACAGACTCAAAATGAAGTCTTAAACATGAAATATTTAACAGAATTGTCACTAAGCCTCATACAAAATCATTGAATGGTACTCGTTTTGATTTTTTTTGGAATCCATTCCTTTTCCTGTAAACTTGTTTCAAAGATAATTTTGTTGGCTACAACTTTTATGTCGCAGCATTTTTCAATAAAACATGCCGTTTCTGAAGTAATGATTAGAGCATTTTACGGCTAAAGGATGGGTCATGTAAAGAAATTCACCTAGAATTTGATTTTTTACAAGAATCCATCATAAGTTTGGCATCCCATTGGAAATTCCAAAGTTATGGTCGCTAGAGAAGTACTGGAGAGGGTTACGAGGTTGAATATGGACTGAAAAGATTCTTCAGGGGTCACAATATGTCACACCAAGCCTCAGTTTTAGCAGATTTCCCTTAAGGGAAATCAGCTATTGAGGTTGTACTTATGACGCGATTTTCGAAATTTTTCTTCAAATGTTCATCGATCCTACCCAGGAGATGACGAAAATGAGGTCCGTTCAAACCTGTATCTCTCTCTCTCTCTCTCTCTCTCTCTCTCTTTATATATATATATATTTGTCTGTTCCCGCTCTAGCGGTCGCAATTATTATTTAATCGTTACCAAACTCGATATTTAGTCGTTTTATGTAAAAAGAAATATCAAGTTCGTTAACGGCTGAAATCGAACCAGTGGGAGGGGGGGGGTTTAGAGGGGAGGTTTTTTGAAAATTCAAAATATCTCCGTTACCATACGTCGGATCAAAAAATTGTATAGACCAATCTTATTGCGAATTAAATTTACTATAAATATTGTTCTGTACATTTATTCTCTATCTTCAATATTAACCGAGATATTTGCATTTTTATTAAATGTGGGCCGATAACGAACGTTTCAGGCCAAAAGCTAGTTCGGCCCTAACTGTTCGGCTCCCGTATAGAGATTTCTCTATTGTAAAACTTCACGTAGGAAATCTGCTTAGTTTAGGCAGCCCCTGCGTGACGGATTTTTTATTAATACAATGGGCGATTTTAAGTGGGTAGCCGGGAATTTTGGGCAGCCATATATGTGATGACTATATTCTGAGAAGCTGGCAGACTTGTTTGTTTACATTTCTGACAATTCCCGTCGGGAGGTTTTTTATTATCGTTTGTATTTATTCACGTAATATTCACGGTGATGTGTTACCAGTGTGTAGATTTATCTATTATTAAACTTCACGAGGAAAGCACGCTGCTCCTGCTTGACGGACTTTTAAATTATTAACTAGCACAACCTTTAGATAGGAAACATTAAACATCTGATAGGTCGCAGTAAAGATCGATAATGGTAACATCCAAATAAAAATCGCAGCCCCGGGAGAGTAATACCCACGTGTACACACACGCACACACTGCACGCACACAAAAATTTCTTCGGAGGTTATCATCGAAATCCGAACTGACGGTAGTTCTTTAAAGATTTACTGAATCATTTTTTAAGTTGCTTATTTGACTAATGTTATTCCTAAAAAAGTCCGCCACGCAGGGGCTGCGTAAACTAAGCAGATTTCCCACGTGAAGTTATACAATAGAGAAATCTCCATACGAGAGCCTAACAGTTACGGAAACAGCCGAACTAGCTTTGGGCAGGAAACTCACTCATCGGTTATCCGCCCACACTTCATAAAAATGCAAATATCTCGGTTAATATTTAAGATAGAGAATAAATGTATAGAACAATATTTATAGTAAATTTAATTTACAATAAGATTGGTTCTATACAATTTTTTGGTCCGACGAATGGTAACGGAGATATTTTGAATTTTCGAAAATCCCCCTTTAAACCCCCTCCCCTCCCACTAGTCTGATTTCAGCCATTAACGAACTTGATCTGTCTTTTTGCATAAAACGTGTTAATATCGAGTTTGGTAACGATCAAACAAAAATTGCGACCGCTAATTGAGCGTTAACAGACAAATATATATATATATATATATATATATAATATTGAACGGACTTCATTTTCGTCATCTCCTGGGTAGGATCGATGGACATTTGAAGCAATTTTTCGAAAATCGCGTCATGAATACGACCTCAATAGCTGATTTCCCTTGAGAGAAATCTGCTAAAAAGGTTTTTTACGGACGTCGAAAAGCATTTTTCTTTAAATTAAAACAAAAGACATCAAAAATGAAGTTTTTTGTGCTAGTTTCGCAATGATTATTACTGAACGTATAAACCTGGAAATTCAAGCAATTAGTCTGTAGAGACATACAAAGGACGACAAAAAACTAAAAATTCCTCTATACTTATAGAAATTCAGCTGATTGAAAAATTAACTGAATCATTTTGTAGCTTTTCCCCCAAAGAGATGGGCAATTTTGGGCACAATGAGCTTGTGTCTATTCTGCGTTTCTGAAATATTAAATAATAATGAAAATAAGTTTCATGTACGTTGTAAATTGGAGAAGTTATCATCCTGATTCTTTTCATTGAACTACCTAGCTGAAATTTTCATTAGCTAGATGATTAACGATTTTTTTTTCTTTTAATTTTCAATGACTAATTTAAACGCAGCCACTTATTGCGTGATGATGAGAGTTTTTATAGGGGTTTCTTTTTGTGATTACGGTTCAAAGATTAAACATTTAAATAAAAAAATGAAGGTGAGCAGTGACAATAGCATTCTTTGAAGAAAATAGAAGAGTGTTGCTATTAAAAGAAGACTGGCAGGAGACTGCAATGTTATCTAAATAAGTAGACAAAGAGTTCCAAGTAGTGTATTGTTCTTTCCTAGGCTAGTTAGCTGTACGGGCTTTCCACAGCATACGCACCGTTACAGTGCCCTACAACCTTTTTCAACGCGTCATCAGCCATCTTATTAGAAAAAAAAAAAAAAGATTCTGCCTCGGCATTGACTGCAGCTCTATTAAGATGGCCAAAATTGATGTGTCTCCTGTTTGATTAAGATCCTGGTCCAACACTTATCAAACTACATTGTAGAAATAGAAAATAGGGTGTCAGTAGGGCAATACTGGATGGATTTTTAGTTTTTATTTATTTTATTTTATTAAGAATGTTACAGTATGCATTTGGTAATGTGAATGTAGGGTACAATCGTCCTCCATCACCCTCAACAGAAGCTACAGCCCTTCACCACAATGAGAGGAGCAGCTTCTCCCCTGCCTGGCAAGGAAGTCAACTGCTAAGGAGGAATGACACTTGATAAGAAATTAGACACTGCTATCACTTCACTTTACACTTCTATAGGAGATCTCTGGGCATTTGTCTCTTGAGGCGTCATGAAGGGGAATGAGGATGAGTTTTACTGGAAAGGGCTAGGACTTGGGGGTTAGGATGATTGGATAAGCCTGCTGTGGAAGTTTCTAATCTTAAAGGGAATTAGGCCCTTTACAAATGGGATATTAAGATCTTTATGGAGGGTGTGGTTTGTAACATTATATGGAGCATCTACTATGGTGCGCAGGACTTTGGATGGAAAAGTCTGGATGCGTCTGATGTTCGAAGGTTTTGCTGAAGCCACACTTCTATTGCGTATGTCCATATTGGTTTAAGTAGTAACTTGTATATTGTTAATTTGTTTTTGGTAGACAAGTGAGATGATCTATTTAGCAGTCCGTACAGTTGTCCGAATAGTCTGTTAAGTTCCTGTCTTTTAATTATTGTGTGGGATTTCCAAGTAAGTCTGGTGTCCAAATGTAGTCCATGGTAGCTTACAAAATCGGCTGGTTGTATAGGAATATTATAGAAATGAACACGAGGACAGGAACTTCGCCGGAGGGAAAATGTGATATGGTCAGATTTATTTTCGTTAATCTTTATGCACCAAGCATTGCACCATTTTTCTATCTCGGTTAAGTGGAATTGGAGATTCTTCTAAGCAGTAGTAGGATCGGATGAAAGGATTGTTGTGTCATCTGCATAGATAGCTAGGAGAGTTGATGGTGATGTAGGGATGTCAAATGTATATATGAGATACAGTAGTGGTCCTAGGCCACTGCGCCTGGGGAACTCCTGCATCCACAGGATAGTAGTGTTGAGTATTGAATTCCAAGACGGAAAAATCTGTTGGAAAGATAGGATCTAAGTATAAGGTGGAATGTGCTGGGAAGGAGTAGCTTGAGCTTATAGAGTAAGCCGCCATGCCAGACCTTGTCAAAAGCTTGCGCTACATCAAGAAAGGCTGACGTGAAATGCTCTCGTCGCTCGATAGATGCAGATATGTGATCTACAACGCGAGGGCATTCCTATACTGTTGAATGACGAGCGCGAAATCCAAGTTGATGGGAAGGAAGGGTGTTTTCTACCGTGGAGAATTGGGAGAAGGCGCTTATTTAAAAGTTTTTCAAAAAGTTTTGAGAAAATAGGGAGAAGGCTAATAGGACGATAGGAAGATGGATTCTGGGACAATTTTCCAGGTTCCGGGACGAGGACTATAATCGCGAATTTCCAGAGTAGAGGGAAATGGGTAGTGCGGAAAATGCAATTATACAGGTATGTTAAGAATGTAATGGCCTTGGGTGGGAGTCGACGAACAATTTACGAGGGAATTAGATCAAACCCTGGAGATTTATTGCGAGGAAGGCGGCAAATGATTCGTTTGATCTCTGATGGTAAAACAGGACTTGAGAGAAGGGCCATTGGTAATGGTGAATCGAGGAATTCTGGGATTTTCTGGGAGTGGGAGTGGTCCTGAGGATCTGGATGAAGTGACAAGGTTTACAGTAGGTGTCGCCCTAAAACTTCGGATTTGTCCTTATCTGAAGATGCCCATGTACCATCTTCTTGGCGAAGGGGGGTAGACGTTGGATGGTATTTTAGGATTTTTCGGGGAGCGTTCCAGAGTGATTTGTCTAGTGAAGCAAGATAGGAATAATAGGATGTGGTTTAATGAATGTCAAGTCTCCTTTTTTCAATTCGACATAGTCTATTGTAAAAACTGCTGTGGATTTTTAGTAAAGACAAGAATGATATTGGTAAGGTAAGATAAAGCGCTTCAAAGGAGTTGTCACCATCATCATTATTATCTTTACTTAAAATAAGGATTTTGTGTTTTATGAATGCTAACAGTGAATCGTTTTTCATGGTGAAAATTCTTACAAGAATTTTCTAACAGTTTGGCAGAGATAATAGGAGTAATTTCCTTAAATCCTTAATATAAGCTAATTTTTAAAAATTCAGTGATATCCAACCATTATTATCAATAATAAATTGGAAGAAGACGTAAAATATATATCATTTTCCTTCATAATTGGGGGGTTTCTTCATTGAATTTTTACTTTGTGAGATATATGCAAACACGTTCTGCCATGAACAATAGAATCAGTATTTATGGTAACGCTCCAGCAGTAGAAGCTTTTATTTTATAGCTACCAAAGTCGATAATACTTAAACTAAAGAGGTTGTCTTTTTGTTAACTAATTTGATTAAAAACAAATAGAGCATTTTCGGTTCCGAACAATGTATTTTCCGAAAAGAAAATTCTCCGCTGCCATTGTCAGATTGGATAGAAGACCTGAGGAAGCTGTGACTACTTATTGCCAAAGAGCAATATCATTTGTGAAAAAAGAAGAGGAAATGTTGGAGGAAGAACTTGCCAGCGAAACTTTTAACACTAATTACAGTTTTCACAACAACTTGATGAACATTTTTCTTTGGTATGAGTTAAGAACTTATTAGATTTTAAATTCCGCTACTTCATTAAGCCACTACACTTTTCGGTTCCACTTCGGCAATAAGAAACCGACTACTCTAATATTCACATTAGGGAAATCTGCTAAAATATTGTGCTTCGAAATCCATCCTGTATATCTGGAGTGTTGCAACTCAAAACGGGCAAAATGCTCCCGTGTCTCCGGAGTGTAATGCGGGTTTACGTGACACAATATTTTGATCCCCATCAAAATAGGTTTGTCTGAAACAATGCTCCGCAACATTAAAATTTTTGACTTGCGCGAAGGATGTTTGGTCCAGTCTGGCGGCAATTTTGTCAGTGTTTTTTTTTTTCGTCTGTTGCGTTTTTTGTTTCATTTAATATTTTATGGGAACGACTATGAAGTTATAATAAAACCAATTGAGTTTAATTCAAAACAAAAATTCCCTGTGGGATATCGCACGTATCCACTTCAAAAACTACGACAAAGGAAGGCAAGTATTAACAATTCATCAGAAAAGTTTCACTTTTCATTAATGGTATTGCAAAAAAAAAATATCCTCATTAAAAGCCATTTCTCTGGAACACAAGTGATAAACTTATGTAAAAAGGAATGTCAAATTCGTTAATGGAAGATATCGGACCAGTTGGGGGGGGGGGGGGTTAGAGGGGAGGAATTTCGAATATTCGCAATATCTCCTTTATTATACTTGCAATCGAAAACATGTATAGAACCAATGTTGAATGTTCTATAAATGTTGTTCTATAAGTGTTTATAACAAAACAAGAACAAAAAAGGGGGGGGGGTCGACAGAACGTATTTGTTTGTATCTTGTATAAAAAAGTTTTGTTGAAAACAATATTTGGTATTTAACCTTGTAATGAAGTCATTCATGATATAAAAGCTTATTATTAATTCGACACTAGTAGGATTGGGGGTTTACTGAAAATGTAAAACTAAAAAATCCAAATATCTCGGTTAATACAAATTATACAGAAAATGCGTATAGAACAATATTTATAGTCAATTTAATTATTTTCAATAAGATTGCCTTGGTACAATTTTTTGATCCGACGTACAGTAACTGAGATATTACGAATTATCGAAAATCCCCCTCTAAACCCCGCCTTCCACTGATGCGATTTCATTCGTTATCGAACTTCATCGTTCTTTTTACATAAAACGTCTAAATATCGAGTTTTGTAACGATTAAACAATAATAGCGACCGCTAGAACGGTAACAAACAATATATCAGTTTTGAACGGACCTCATTTTCGTTATCCCCTAAAGTAGGATCGATGGACATTTGAAGAAAAATTTCAAAAATCGCGCCATGAGTACGACCTCAACAGCTGATTTTCCTTAAGGGAAATCTGCAAAAACGCTCAGATAAGGACTATCTGAAGCCTGCTTCAATACTACATGTGTAGTCTTGCTTGAGATTTCATCATTCATTTCAATAAGTAACAAATAGGTAACTATCTATGTTTAATAACCTATAAAAAGAGTTAGGATTCCACATATTCTACGAAGATTCCTTTTGTCCAGTTTGCAAAGAATTTTCCATTGTAGTTTGTCTGAATCTTGTTTATCTATCCGATTCGGAAACGTCTTAGTCATATTCCAAACATCTTCTACAGCTATATATAGGGAAATGGCGGTCGCCAGTTCAATTATTGAGAAATGTCTATTCCTGCCTCCCAAGTGTAAAATATCCTAAGAAAAAAATCTTCTTCGTCGTACTTGAATTTTGAATATCAACCTGGCATTTCGATCCTCATTCGCGATCTTAATGTTATGCTACAAACATGTGAATGTTTAATTCGATACTATAACAGTATCTCTTCAAATAGACAGTAGCGAATCTAAAGTATACTGTATTGAAGAAATAAAAAAAAAAAACAAAAAAAACATTTATATCAGTCAGCCAAAAATATTAGGCCTGTTGTAGGGGGACAGAGAGGTGTTGGTGGGGGGGCTGCTTTGTTGTTGTCCTGGAGAGCGTGTGGTTGCCTGGATGCGAGCCCAGTATTGATCTACGCTCAAAAACCAGCTGATTCCATTCATTCACTTTCATATAAAACCGAGCATGCTGTCACATTCATGAATGCATCATTATTACTAGCCTCTATGAGCTCCACCAGCGCTTGACAGGTGTTTCTATGTCCAATGCTCAACCCCTGAATCACGTCATGCTGCCTAGTACTATATTGCAGTTTTTCATTATACATCTAAGGGTTTAATTAGTCGTAATTTTTAGCCACCTATTTATTATCGTATTGATTACTGTTATCAATATTAGTCATTATCCTTTGTAGTTTTGTAGTTTCTTGATGATGATTCCTCTTGATGATTTTGACATTCATATTTTTTCATAGGATATTTTACACATGGGAGGCAGGAATATACATTTCTCAATATTTGAACTGGCGACTGGGAGGTCCCTTTATATAGCGGAAGAATATTACTAAGACGTTTCTTAATTAGATATATTAACAAGATTAAGACATACTACACTGGAAAATTGCAACCTGGAGTGAAGGAATCCTCGTAGAATAAGTGGGATCCTAACTCTTTTACATTGCATAATTCGTTATTAAATATCGATAGTTACCTACTTGTTACTTATTGAAATGAACAGTTTGTGTGATTAACAAGTACATCTACTTCTTTTTTTTTTCCCACCTCTGCCCCCGCTGTACCTTTGGGTTTCCCCTTACCAGCGGTCTCCATTTATTAAGAGATATAAAATTTTGAATAGCTAAATTGGGCCAGGTAACTTAGCCTAGCTCACCGAGCACAGCTAAGCATAAAAGTGCAATATTTGGGAGATTTAGTTTAAGTCCGAAAAGTCCTAGGGGAACCCGCCGCTGCGACTCCTTCGCCTCTATTCAGAGAAGTGGCAGCAAGAGCCTAATTAACTAGCCTACATACCTAAAGCCTAAATACTAACCTAAACTCACATAAACAATACATATATACATATAATTTACAAATAAATAGATTTTTACTTCGTTTTCAACACCTCTTGGGCTAAGGTCCTGAAGGCTGAAGATCTATCTGCGTCGTTTACAAACAGGTAATGGATATGGTAACTCTCAGGAGGCCAGTTAACATATGAGAAAGCACTCATTAGCCGAATACGCTTGGTGTTGAAACGTGGACATTGGAGGATCACGTGGTCAGCCGTATCCAACTCGCCACACGAGCACAATGGGGATTCCTTTCTTTTGAAGAAGTGGAGCTTGTTATTGAAGTCCCCGTGACCACTGATAAGTTGGTTGGTGAAGTAATCTGGGAATCTACAGTAAGACTAAATAAGTAGTATTGAAGCAGGCTTCAGATAGTCCTTATCTAAGCGTTTTTCTAATATTATTTACTGTGGCTTCTTAGTTTCTCCTATATATTATTTCAGGTGAATGCTAGGTGGGGCCATATATTCATGCCCTATCAAAAACTATTTTTCCGTAAAATCCTCTGCAAAAAAACCAACAAAATTGCAAACATACAAAACATTCATCCCATCATGACGGTGAAACGTAGATTCATTCACCTTTGGGAGTTGGTTATGTTATTCCTGAATTTACTGGTAAGATATAGGACTATTTCCTCTGAGCGTTTTAGTGCTTTGTTAATATGGCTTATCGTTGTTGTGACAGCTTTGGATATGGACGTTATGTAAGTAATAACTTATGGTTATAGTATTAATTATAATATAATAGTCTTCTTAGCTAGCAAATATTCTTTGAACAAAGTACAATATAAACATAGTAATAGTTATTAAAATTACACTAAATTGTAAGGCCTGACCCTCTGTTTTCGGAGGCCTTCAAAATACTGTATATTTGGAGAATCAGAAGCCAAGCCGAAATTGCATCCCAGGTCTTGATTTCATCTGTGCTATTAAGGAGGGCAGATTGCAGGTTGGTCGTTGACCTACTTGATCTTTAGTTTTAATAAAAACGTATTGTTACGTTTATTACGAAAATAAGAAACGTTGTTTATTACAGTTATTTTGGATTGCACAATTTATTTGACAATGCACTACACACTTGGTTAATTATTCGTAACTACTACACAGTATGCACTGATAGCTTCACTGTTCTTATTACACAGTCTAATAACTCACGATCACTGAAGTTCACAAACACACGGCACTGCACTGATCTTCACAAAGAACACGGCATTGTCCTGACCTTTACTTTTACACGGCACTACACTGTTCTTTACATAAACACAGCTCTACACTGCTCTTGAGTACCGAAACTAAAAACTTTGTTTCCTGAAAGCACTGTTATTCACTTGAAGAGAACTGAGAAAAAACTGGCGCCTCGGGACGAGCTGAGTTGCTTTTATAGCTGAGCTAACGTCAAAGCGAAGGCCGAGAATGGGGTAGACGGCGTAGTTCAGACACTTGAGGCGCCTAAGGTCCTTTCATCGGCCTGCTCCTTTCACTTACTTCGTACTTTTAAATATGTGATTAACTCTGTTAATTGTTCATGTACGTAGTTTTCGCAACGCCATAAATAGGAACGGCCCAAATTTCTTCTCTTCTAAACAGGTTTGGTGGACTTTTGAAGACGTTTTACAAAAATCACCTCAAGCGTACTATCCTAAGCTGAGTTAATTTTAGAGAACTCTTTTAATAGTATTGTTTTGCTTACACCCTCCTTACCTACAAGTTTAGTGTTATATCCTTGTTGAAAACAGGCGAAATGACACCACTTCAGTGCAGCAATACTATAGGTGAATTAATGTCATTGTTTGGTTAATGTTATATTTTGGATAATTTCTGTCGTAGTTAGATTGTTGTCAACAAAAGATGGGAATTATTTCCATCGTCCTGGGGCGAATGTCTTTATCTCTTTGAATATGAGAGATTCCTGATATTTGGAACATCTTCTAGGTGAGGCTTGTAGATTCAACAACGCGATTATCATTGGCGATGCAGTAAAAGTCCGTCACGCAGGAGTTGCGTAAACTAAGCAGATTTCCGCGTGAAGTTAAACAATAGATAAATCTACATACTGGTAACACAACACCACCGTGAATATTAAGTGAATAAATACAAAGGATGAAAAGAAAACTCCCGACGGGAAGCCTCTGAAATAAACAGTTCTGCCAACTTCTCACAGGAAAGAAAAACAATTACTGAAATATATCTGAATATATCATATTAATTTGATTGAAAACTATTTACTATATATATATATATATATACATACATATAAGTACTGTAATTTATAATGAATCAGAATATTTTTTACCTCAATCAATCAAATTTAAACTCAAAAACTTAAGGCGGCGGGGGGGGGTGGGGATCACCAGAACATATTTGCATGTATCTTGTATCATAAAAGTCTCTTGAAAACAATATTTGGTATTTAAGCTTCGAATGATTCGTAACCGAGTATTGTTTATGCAACATAAGTAGAAGCGGGGTTTTGCTGAATGCTGAAAACTAAAGAAATGCAAATATCTCGGTTAATATTCAAGATAAGGAATAAATGTATATAACAATATTTATAGTACATTTAGTTTTCAATAAGATTCATTCTATACACTTTTTCAATCCGACTTACAGTAACAAAGATATTTCAAGTTTTCAAGATTCTCCTCCTAAACCCCTCCCCTACTACGAGTCCGATTTCAGCCGTCAATGAACTTGATTTTCTTTTTACATAAAACGGCTAAATATTGAGTTTGAAAACAATCATACAGAAATTGCAACCGCTAGAGCGGGAATATATATATATATATATATATATACAATTTTGAACGGTCCACTTTTTTGTCATCTCCTAGGTAGAATTGATGACATTTGAAGAAAAATTTCGAAAATCGCGTTCTGAGTACGACCTCAATAGATGATTTCATTCTTTGTCAGTCCACGATATTATATTATTTATATTTATAGTTACGTTATCTTTGCAATTAAACAAGCAAAATCAAACTGGGCAGGAAACGCTTTGGCGGCTAGGGATTGTTTTGATGAGCTAATGATAGGAATGTCAAAGAGACAATGTGTCCTGTAAGCGCATTTCTCGGAAGCCGTATGAATGGAGTCCTGATGGCTCCGGGTAGGAGAAAGTGAAGAAGGTGCTGGCGGGGACGTTGCGCCCCGCCACAACAATGCCTCTACAACATTGTTCTCCTCTTCTTAATTAGGCGTACCTTCATCGACAAAAGGCCGGCTCCATCTACCTATCTGCAGATTATTCTTGTTTTAGTCGTTTTATAAGTAAGTATTATAGACTATTTCTTTTTCCTTTTCTATTCTTTTAGCAAAACTTACCGGGTGGTTCTTCATGGGCACGGGGTGACCTCTTGATGGTGGCACTGACCTCTCCATGTGCATCACTCACAAAATACCGCCAAAGAAAAGTTCGATCCATGCCTTCATTTTGTGCTATTGCACGATATTTTTTATCTAAGGTGAAGATAGTAAATTTTGAAGTTAAAAGGATAATACATCCTGAATAAAGCTTTATGCTATACTAACTTAATGTTATGCCAGGATTAGAAGCAGATTTTTTATTGGAATTGGTTAATTACTAATTACAACTTTGCAGGTGATTCCCTCCCTCTCTCTGTTTGCTTTTCTTTTATTCTACACACACACACACACACACTCACAGATAACAAATCTAGATATAATATAATCAAAGGCATTAAAGCTTTGGCATAATCTCACATGGATTCTCTGCCCACCCCTCACTATAATTCCTTTGCTTTCTTATTTTGTTGAAACTACTTTTAACTGGAATGCAAACTCCTAAGAAGTCCCCTAATCAGTGATCGCAATGAAAACAAAAATCTACCCACAGATAGATACATGAGAACTAAGTCCGTCACGCAGGGGCTGCTTAAACTAAGACCAAGGCAACCTGTTATCACTGCCTCTTCTTGCTGAAAACAAGGAAATACGAATTATTCGCTTAATACTTGAGCTACGAAAAAAAAGCATAGAAGAACCATGAATATGCATAGTTTAACAACACTGATCCCATAACCTTTTACGATTATGCTCTTAATTACGGAGATATTTAGAAATTTCTAATCCCCCTCCAAACACTCGTATTCCTGGTCCAATTTCCTTTTTTATTGGTTTTTATAAGGTGGCTTTACCTCTACTATTTTAGAATCATAACAAGAAAATGTGTGAATCGCTTAAATTGCGACACACCTAAATAAACTAAATAAATAAATGGTCCAATTTCAGTCAATAAAAAATATGATCTTTAGTGTTGATAAGCTAAACATCGAGTATGCTATAGGTCAAATTAACATTTTCAAGGCAAGAACGTAAAATCTTAATTGATGACATTATCGCACAATGAATTTGCATATATCTCGCATAGTAAAGGTCTCTCGAAAAGAATATTTGGTATTAAAGCTCAGAACAAAGAGGTTCATGAAATTAATCTTATTGTTAATAGAACATGAGAAGGAGTAGGGGTTTACTTAAGGATGAAAACTAGAAATCTAAATATCTCGTTTAATATTCATGATAGAGAAAATATACATATAACAAGATGTATAGGAATTTTAATTTGCAATAAGATTTGTTCTGTACAATTGTACATTCCGACTTATTATAACTCAGATATTTCAAATTTTTGAAATTCCCCTCTAACCAACCCACCCCCTTCCTACTTGTCCGATTTTTGCCTTGAACAAACTTGACCTTCCTTTTCACATTAAAGGATTAAATATCAAATTTGGTAACGATCAAACAAAAATTCCGAGCGCTAGAGCGTTAACAGAGAAATATATATATATCATCTTGAACGAACCTCATTTTCGTAAGATCCTACTTAGGATTGGACATCAGTTCCGACATGCATACAACCTCAATAGCTAATTTCCCCCACCGGAAATTTTCTAATAGGAAACCAAACTTATCTCTCGTACTATACTGCTTTTTCTTGGTCAGTCTGTCGGATTACATTCTTTCACATGCCCCAACTAACGTAGTTTAAAGATGTTTTGATAGAACAGATGATATCAGGTTCACCATACAATTCCATAACTTAGGAAAGCTTAAACGTGGAAATACATTTATAAGACGGTTACTCATACAAAACCTAAAATGCAAGAACATAATTTTGTGTGATACAAATTTTTGGAGTTCTCTTTGAGGCGAAAAATCAATAATGTACTATTAAAATTTTAAGTTTTTCATAATCTCTTTATACATAAGCAGGCGTGTTGAGTTTAAAGTAACGTTTCTTGCGATAGGTGCGAAAATAGATTAATGGACTTCTAATAGCGTCAAACGCATGGTTTATTGGTTAATATTTTAATTGGAGTATTTTGAGTTTCAATTACTTCTTTACTTGAAAATAATCACCAACCTTTTGGCTGGTTAGGCTTGGAGCAGTTCGAAATTTGGTATTGATGTGTCAATAAGGGGAACCAAAGATAATTAAACTTTTCTCTGAATTGATATACCTTACCTTATTTATTTTTGTATAAATAAATAATTCTATAAATGGATGTTTATTTTCTCAACAGCAAACACTCTTATGTACATTCTTTGGTCAAATTATCGATCCCATTATTGTGAGTCAGGCAAAGGGGAAGCAATCCTTACTGGCCCATTTGGTCTAAGTGGCGAGGCAATTTTCGAATTGAGACACTGCCCCTAGATACTCACTAATATTATAAGAGGGGAAGCTTTTGATGTAAACCGACACTATTCCAATTACGTCAGACAGTTCCTATGCCTTTTATAGAACGTAAGATAAGGGAAATATGCTTAAAAAACAGGGGTGACTCTATAGCATTTCAACTCTTATGTTCAATACACCATCGATTTTTTGGACCATTTTTACATTGAAAAAAGTTTGTCAGGAAGGAGCTGATCTACGCTGACTTAGATCTGAAAAATCTAAGCAAATTTTTCCACGTTTTACAATACATAAATCTACATACAGGTGACACTTAACACTACCATTAAAAGTCCGTCACGCAGTGGCTGCGTAAACTAAGCAGATTTCCCACGTGAAGTTTTACAATAGAGAAATCTCCATACTGGTAACACAGTACCACCGTGATTAGATAATGAGAAATCTTTCAGTTAATTAAAATAAATTTCCAACTGAAACGGCTTCTGAATTGTAAGAATAATTTATATTTTAATAACTCAAATTTTAGTAGTCCAAGAACTAAAGAAGGGGGGGGGCGGATGAATAGAACGTATTTGCATAAATCTCACAAAGGAAGGTAAAGTAAGGTTAAAAACAACAGGTTAGAAGAAGCTTCCGCCTGAGCCGAGAAATGACGAAGATGGCCGACCACAGACTTCATAAAAATGCAAATATCTCGGTTAATATTCAAGATAGAGAATAAATGTATATAACAATATTTATAGTAAATTTAATTTGCAATAAGATTGCTTCTATACAATTTTTCGATCCGATGCATAACAACGGAGATATTTTGAATTTTCGAAAATCCCCCCTCTAAACCCCCCCTCCCTCTGGTCCGATTTCAGCCATTAACGAACTTGATTTGTCTTTTTACATAAAACGGTTAAATATCGAGTTTCGTAACGATCAAACAAAAATTGCGACCGCTAGAGCGTTAACAGACAAATATATATATATATATATATATATATATATATATATATATATATATATATAATTTTGAATGGACCTCATTTTCGTCATCTCCTGGGTCGGATCGATGGACATTTGAAAAAAATATTCGAAAATCGCGTCATGAGTACGACCTCAATAGGTGATTTTCCCTTAAGGGAAATCTGCTAATATAAAGTGAATAAATCCAACGTTAATGAGAAATGATTCAGTCAATTTTAATAACTTCGATGGTATATGGTACAGGTCTTTCCATATGTTGGATAGTTGTCATTCGTGGGATTTCCACTTCCAGGGCGATATTCAATTGCAATGAAACCCTCACTAGATTAGGCTTCACAGAAAGTACTTCCAGGTCAATCTGATAAGAAAACTAGTTCTTCCAGGGAAAGGAAACATTTAATAAGTTATGGACTTGCATACTTAGCTTTAGTGTTTGTAGCAATCACATTATATGGTTTAATGTACATTGTGGGATAGCCCATTCGCACAAGGAGCCAAGCATTAAACACGAGATAGAGTTTGATTCTAATAAAAATTTAACAATTATTATTTTAAGATATACCATCTGATGAACAATATGTAACCAATTAATGCGGCCGTTGAAGGACAGGTTACGGGACTCTTAGTTTTCAACTTTCTGAAAGTTTAGCTGCCACACCCCTCATGTACACCATTGTCACTCAATTGGACATCTACATGTTTTTTTGGCCAAAATCAATTAAAGGGGTGGTGGAGTTTCGAGAAGGGTAAAAATTAAAGAAGGTTCTCCATATTTATTAGATAAAAGAAAAAATAATTTAGAATATTCTTTCTTTAACATGAAAATATCTATGACCTACGTTCTATGACATTCTTCAATCCGGTGTATAGGAACAGAGATATGTAGTACGTTCAAATGAAATAATTAAATCAACCTCATCACAATTATATTTTTTTAAATATCTATAAAATCGCGAGATTTCATACAAATGAAATTTGAGGTAGGTAATAAAAGTCCGTCACGCAGGGGCTGAGTAAACTAAGCAGATTTCCCACGTGAAGTTTTCACGATAGCCGAGCAGTTAATGAAACGGCCGAACTAGCTTTTGGCGGGAAAGTCACTTCGTCGGTTAGCCGCCCAGATTTAATAAAAATGCAAATATCTCGGTTAATATTCAAGATGTATATAATAAATGTATATAACAATATTTATAGTAAATTTAATATGCAATAAGATTGATTCTGTACAATTTTTCGATCTGACGTATAGTAACGGAGATATTTCGAATTTTCGAAAATCCTCCCCTCTAAACCTCCCCTCCTCCACTAGTCCGATTTCAGCCGTTAACGAACTTGATCTTTCTTTTTACATAAAACGACTAAATATCGAGTTTGGTAATGATCAAACAAAAATTTCGACCGCTAGAGCGGCAACAAACAAATATATACTCAACATACCACCATTTCTACTCATGTTACATAAACAATACTCTGCTACATAATAAATCACATTATTCGAAGTTTAAATACTAAAAATTGTATTGAAGAGACCTTTATTATACGAGATACATGCAAATATGTCCTGGTGACCCCCCCCCCTCGTCTTAAGGTTTTGGACTACTAAAATTTGATTGATTGATTAGGATTAATATGGTTTGGGCAACCATGATCTATTCACGATGGTGTGTTGTTACCTACATGTAGATTTATATATTACTAAATTTCACGGGTGAAATCTGCTTAGTTTACGCAGACCTTGCGTGACGGACTTTTATTTATTCTCTTTCTTATGTTGTAAATGTACTAACATGTTATATTTATATTTGCGCAATGTATTTATTTTATTTTGATTTGTAATATTTATTTTATTTTGTATGTAGATTTATATTCTCCCTTGTTTAAAGATGAATCGCCATTGTTGCGGTATCTCAAATAAATAATAATAATAGTTGTTCGGGTAAATTTAAGTTATATACAGCACATTTTCTTATTAATTAGATCATGATTAACAACATTTGAACATTTATAATAGAAACTAGGACAAAGGGCCACCTTATTGTAGGTAGAACGGATGAGAGGATGCGATAGTGTTTCTCAACTGAGCCGTGTCATACTGGTCAGTTGGCTACAGCTGGGGCTATTGATGAAATTCAGATCAGCTTGTTTTAAAAGTCAATCGGCTGACTGCTCCTCTGAGCTTAAATCAAATTATGTTCATTGACACTGTATATGGTCGATTTTCAGTCCTGTACAAGAGCTGTGGAGTCCATTAAGTGACAAAATAATCAAGTGTTTAGTTAGTAAAACTTGATATTCAACAACAATCATTTGAATGCCTCTGATAATATGAACTATTACGTCCTTTATTATAATGTTTGAGACCCTAACAAGACTGAACCATGAAGAATTGTTGACACAATTGTCAAAAATATTGTCAGTTTTTATTTGATTAGTTAAAGTTTAATGACAATCTGGTGAAGAAATTAATTTTTAATTTATAATACCCCACTATACTTTAATGAATCCTTTTCTGCTTAATTTAGATATCTTAGTGTGAATAACAATAAATTTTGTGTTTCTTGTTGAGTTTCCTGAGTTAAAGAAAACATAAACAGAGGTTTCCAAAGCAACATAAATAATATTCACTTAATATAATAATTAAATATTTTTACTTTTGTGAATTGTGTTCTTTATTTTGTATTTATGTGTTTTGAGTCCTAGACTTTTATTATTACTTTTATATCATGAAAGGGCTCAGGATAGCCATGCGAGTTGACCTTAATCGCACATGGTAAACCTAGAGTGGCGAGTTCGATTCTTGCCTGGGCAAAGGAATTTATTTAGTGACGGAATTCATTAAATAAAGCCCTTAGTCCCATCCCGGTGAAAAAGGGTGGTAACCTGTTAAGAACCCGTCCTAATTAGCCTTAGTTACAAAAAGTGGACGTTAATAAATATTTTAATATTATCAAGTGGCGAGGCCGATCCCCACCTGGGCAATAGGAGTTTATTTAATGATGAACCCATTAAATAAAATCCTTAGTACACCCTTGGTTACAAAAGGGTGGTGGGTAACCTGAAAATAGCCCGTCACAATTAGCCTTAATAGAAAAAAGTGGATGTTAATATGTAACAACATATTATCAAGTTACTAATTAGAGCAAAACCGTGATTATAACTTAAATGTTATTTGATTATGACCTTCTATCCTTACCAATGGTGATGATTAGGCAGAAGGCCAAACAATTATACCCATTCATTAATAGATATGTTTATATAGCATTCAGCTTGAACTTTTTCTTGCCTTTCCCATCCTAAGTGGTTTATTTAAATATTTTCAATATTGCTGTGCTGCAAGACAATGAGTGCAAAAGTTGTCGGGAAATGAAATAATAACTTTAAGAATTATATGATTTGTTCATTTTGCTGATCTACTCTTTAATAGGTGAAGTGTTATATTACACAATTCCCCTATATATATATATATATATATATATATATATATATATATATATATATATATATATATATATATATATATGTGTGTGTGTGTGTGTGTGTTTGTGTGTGTGTGTGTGTGTGTGTGTGTGTGTGTGTGTGTGTGTTCTTTTTTAGAAAACTCTTAAGGGAAAAATTTATTGATTGTGTCTTTCTTAAGACGCAGTTAAGTTGCCGGTTAAGCAGTGGGTATATCTACCACTACCGTCAGTAAGGTGGAGGTAAAAATAGGCGCAGGTGTGATCCCCACCAAGAAAAAACATTAGTTCTCGAGTTCGCCACCAGAGCGTTTTTTAGGAACATTTAATGTAAAACTGAACGTCGTAAAACTTAATTTCGTGAATGGCTGATATGGGATCAGAGGGAGAGGAGGCGGTTCGAGGAGGAGTTCGTAAATTATAAGTACCTCCTAACTGTTAACTTTTTAAACGTTTTAGTGCTGCGGTGCTTGTGGATTAGCGATTGTTTACTACGATGACAGCTCCTTGGAATGACTAAAGACTTTATAACATTTAGAGCCATAGGCAAGAGACCGCTTGTTGATCTGACCATTGTCCTCTGCCAAGCCACTCCCTTCCCCTTTAGTCTACTAGAGACAGAGATAACTCATTCCAAGTTCTCCTTGGTTAACGGGAGGTGGGCACATGTCGAGTTCATCACTACGAACGTAAAACACATCCTCTTTGAGAACAGCTAGAGTCCTCTAAGGGTATAAATTAGGCTCCAATAAATTAAGTGCGTTCCGAAAATCTTTTTACCTTTAAATTTAAGCACAACATTGCTAAAATAAGAAAACTGCAAATTATAGAGAAATTCATTGGGTGTAGTTACGGATTTTTTTCTAGAACGCCTACTAACAAAATTAAAAATACTTTTAATACTTTTAAGTGAATATTAACTTCATAGTTCTAGAATAGAAATACAATGTTTGGCTAATTAACTATGATAAAGCATTCATAGGCGTGTTGGCTCTGACCTGCCTAGTCCAATACGACTAATGTCTTAATAGGCCAATGAAAATGGGTTTATTAAAAAAAATAATAACAGCATGAAGATTGTTCGAAAGAAAGACGGCAGGAAAAATAAAACAACGTCAATCCAAGTTCATCCAAGCATTTTTTTCACATAGTCTAAAATGTTTCCTGAATACTTATTACTTT